>JAJOOR010015633.1:0-25280 GCA_036250505.1 Solanum acaule | reverse complement strand
ACCATCCTATACCTTGCCGTGATATAGGACCTTACTTAACTTAGTGGATCCACTAGCTTAACTTACGTGATCATCTAAAAAGTATGACCCGTTAAATCTCATGTTGGCTACATGGTTCTTACGGAGAGTTGAGTTCATATGAACTCGCGTCCCTAATTCGGTGCTCAATACTACTCCCAAAAATATACTTTAGCTCATAAGTGTTTTAAACACATCTTTCTTTAGTTTGAGATAATTGCTCAAAGTTTAACCCCAAGGCTCTCTTGGAAAACATAGTTCCTTTCTTACTCAAATGTAAAAACATTTATAAACTTCTTTGGGAATACTTAGTTCCCTAATAACTTTTGAGAAATGAACTCAACTCTATACTCTTGGCTTAACTTGAAACTTGAGCCTTAAAACGAAGTTAAAAAATTCAATAAAGACTCTTGAAAACTTTAAAAAAAACTTGCTTTGACTTGCTTCTTAACTTCTAAGCTTGGCTCTAACTTCACTTGACTTTGATCCTAACTTTCCTAGAATTGGATTATGGATTCAAGGGTAATGATCTCATGTTTATGGATGAGTTCGTGATGTTTAGATGTACCTTAGAGTGTTGAAAACAACTATAAAACATAGGTACATTACCTAGGAACATGTATGAAAATGTGGGGAAGGAATGGGAAGGATTGGCGTCCTTGGCGCTCTGAGAGGCGCGAGGCACCAGCCCTTAGATTTCAAAGGGGCTGCTGGGGCGCTCTGAGAGGCTCGGGGCGCCAGCCCTTAGATTTCAAAGGGTCTGCTAGGGCACTCTGCATGGCGCGCCGCCCCAAGGGGGAAACTTCAGAACCCCTGTTGGGGCACGCTGGCTGGCGCGACGCCCCACCCTTTTTCCCCAAAAAACCGACTTTCGTCCTTAGTTTCTCCAACTCTAAACCCTCTCAACAACAAAGGTTCTTTCCCCAAACACTTAGAATCATTAAAATCCTCAATATACAATAGAATCAACTCGGAATTCCATCCGGAAACATGTACCAAACCAACAAGAAACTTCAACACAACCACAAGACTTCAACAAACACAACCACAAGACTTCAACAACACAACCAATATTTTCTCGGAATTAAAACAAGTAGGGCGTATGGGGGAACTGAACCAACCCAACACTATGATCTCACATACCTTAATAGGGATTACCCCCGACGAAATCCACGACGATCTTGACGAACCTTGCTTCTTGTTCTCTTTCTCCTCTTCTTTCTCTCTTCACTCACAACCCTAACTCTCACTTTTAAAAGGGAAAACTGAATTAAAATCAGTCTAGACCCTTAAGATAACCAAAAGAAATGGTTAGGGAAAAGACCAAAATACCCTTAAAAATTCTGATTGAACTTCCCTATGCCAACAGCCTAACTTCCAAAGGGCATTACTCACGGATACGAACTTGAAATCGAGCAAACTCGGCGGTGTTGGAAAGATCATTCCAAGAGCTTTCCAAACATGACTGGAAATACACCTAACTCATCCTGAGCTAGGAGTTATGACTGTTTGAAGTTGACCAAAATCTCATTTTTTCCATACTTAACTAAATTTCCAGATTTTGAATTCTTTCCAAAAATGTCTATTTCCAATTATAAGCTTCTTCATAGTTATTTCAAATTGCTAGATGTCACAACAGGTCGGGAGAGCTTAATCGTATATTTAACCTTGTATATCAATCGAAGTCCATAGAAGAGGTACTATGCATGAATTCTTAGTTAAGTTACAACCCTGGAATTTCCTAAGTCATTGTTTAAACTCCATGTGAAATTTAATCATAGTTAGATAATTTAGTTCATTTAGTTGTGAAATTGTTAATCTTGAAATGCACATTAAACTCTCTTGACACACTTTTGCTAAATTTTAGTTATTAGCGTGATTAAATATTAACTGATTATTAGTCCATATGGATTCAACATCCGACTCTTAAAAAAAACACTTTATTACTTGTACGACTGCATACACCTGTTGTATGTGTTTGAACGCAATGTTGTCCATCCCTCTTGGTCTTAGCAATGTTTCGTTTAATCTTTCTTCATAATTGGAGGTGAAGACAATTATCCCCTCATCTCCATAACTTGACCACAGTTCATCAGCGAAATGTTGCAACCCAGATAATGGTACCTGCCCATGCTTAAGAAAAAAAATAGAAGAATGTTGTTAAATACTCCACATTATTAATTTAGATGCAAAAATCTATCCAATATAATCTTGTAGACTGTAGTTTCTTATCTATGCCTTTATGTATATAATATGATATCTCGTTATGACTAGCATCATTATTTATTTTTTCTTTTCAGAATTTTGGTTTCTTAGTGTATGTTTGGCATTGTTGTTGGAAGGCCAAAATTAGTTATTTTGAAAAAAAAACACTTTTTTTTAGAAATAAGTTGCTTCTCTAATTAGTAAAAGTGTTTTTAAATAGAAGAAAAAGCATTTTTTAAAATTCAAAGGACCCAATGGGTTTGATTTAATAACTAAACTTTGAAACAGTTCTTTCTACTATTAGGAAGAAGCTAAAAATTTATGTTTCTTAAAAAAATTAAAAGAAGAAACAAAAAACTATTTATTTCAAGACCAAAATATCTCTAGTATATATACATATTTACCAATATATTACTTATACTTATTTATTTTTGTTGTCAATTTTTCGTATGTAGTGATTTAATTTGTGGAATGATTTTTAAATTTATTTTGCTTGATATTTTTAATTATACTTAAATCATCATGTTAATATTATATCGGGTATTTAATTTTTTTTTATTCATCTATGGATAATATTAATTGAAAATTTGAATATGTACATTTTAATTCAATACCTACAAAAAAATTAATCAAAATTTTATCATAGATATTTAAATTAATTTATCTCTACAAAATAATCTCAATATTAAAAGTGCATTGATAGTTAACATTTTTCGTTATTTGACACTCAAAAGTATTTTTTTTTAAAAGTCAAACATAATTTTTTTTTATCAAAAGTACTTGTCAAATGAATTAGCCAAAGAGAATACTTTTTTTCAAAAACTTTTTTCGTTATTTGATTCTCGAAAGTATTTTTATAAAAATATTAGTCAAACATAACTTTTTTTTTATCAAAAGTACTTGTCAAATGAATTGGCCAAAGAGATTACTTTTTTTCAAAAACCTTTTTCTAAAATGTTATTCTGAAAATGTACTTTTAAAAATAAGCAATTTTAACAGCAGTGTCAAATATGGTCTTACTTTCTATCCTAAAATTTTAACAGCAGTGTCAAACATAAACAGGTAGTTGATTGATTCATTAACGTATGGAATTATATATGTAATTTGTTTGTTATTTGGATTATGTAAGTAAATTACATTCGTTGTGATGACACATCTCAAAAAAAGTCAAATAGTTTATTCTTTCACCATCATTTTCTTCTTTGTTTTTTATTAGTGCGGCTTTCTATTTAGATAAGAAAAAAATTATTTAAAGGAGGTAGAAAATAATATGTGAAGAATTCAAAGTATGTTAATTAGCTATGGTATGAAAAGTTACTCCTAATTCGTATAATTATGTGAAAAAATAGATTCAAAATTTTTGGAGTACCATTAGGGCTCTTTTGGTCTGAGAATAAGTTATCCCGAGATTAGTTATTTAAATATATTGTTATCCCTTTTTTAATTTGGAATAAAAATAACACTATGATTCCAAGGTAACTAATCTCAGATTAAGCTACCTGCGATTTTTTCAACCAAATATGTGATAAACTCATCCTAAACTTAATCTGGGAATTAGTTATTCCATATCCCTTATATATCAAACCAGCACTAATGTAATGACCATCACGGTCATTTATTTGCTTTTGTGTTTATTTCTTGTTTTGCTCCATCCCGTAGCATGTATGTTGTATTTAGGAATATTCCATATTCTTAGATATTTTTCTTACTAGTTCTTTATTTCCTTTCATAGCAATGCCCTCTATTATGTATAAACCAAAGACAATTGTACATCAATGAAATTCAAGACTTAAATATAACCCTTTCATTGTATCAAGAGTCACACCCACACGACAAGCTAATACCTCCACCACTTTTTCCCTTTGTATTACAAGTTAATCAGTCGTTTCCACTTTTCCACCATTACCAATCAATAATATCTTCTTCATTCCATCATTAAAAACATCCCAAACCTACCCAACTGTCACACCCCGAGCCTACACCCTGGACGCGAAGGGTACTCAAGAACCATTATTGGCCCCAAGTGAACCCTTGGTCTGGCGTAACTATTAGCGGAAGACTTACTCATAAATAAGATTAAATTAAAATACAAACTTTACTCAACTGTCTCAAAAGATAAACTCAGAATATATTAGAAATAAACATTCAACTAGCCAAAGAGGCAACTCAACTCTCAACATAAACAATTGAAAATGAAAAACTCATGAACTATTGTCTTTCTATCTATCTATATATCTATAAAGCCTCTAATAATATGAGGGATGTCGGGACAAAATCCCCGATCATCCTAACAAACTGAAAAGACAAAACATAATAAATGGATCCTCCGGAAGCAAGGAAGCTCACCAAACAACTCTGGAACTAAATTGGATCAACGAAGCGCTGGATGCTGATCTGGTCACCTGTATCTGCATCATAAAATATGCAAGCCAAATGGTGTCAGTATATGGAATGTACGAGCATGTGAGGGGAAATCTAAACAAGACATAAGCTTGAACTGGAACTGAAAGAAATACTTACCTTAATTCAACTCAACTCAGGGATACTGAACCCATTACAATATAAACTAGTACTAAAGAATGCAGCCTAAAGAAAAGTTCTTAAAACACTAGATAACAACTCAATGTATTTAAAAATACAATATACTCACTTTGTATGCAAGGATACAACATAAACTTTGTTTGTATATGAAAATACAAAATAAACTCTGTGAATATAAGAATACAAAATATCTTGTGGGAGTTTCTCAAACCGAAAACCATCACTATGAGCTATGTGATGATACAACGTCTAGCCCATGCTGCCAGAACCGTCCTATACTTTGCCGAGGTATAGAACCTACAACTAAGTGGATCCACTAGTCTACGCTAAAAAACATTAAGGAATCATCTAAAAAGTATGACCCTTTCTACCCACGTTGGCTACATGGTTTATGAGGACTTTGAGTTATCTGAACTCGTCCCCATATCGGTGCTCAATAATACTCCCAAAATGTAACTAGCTCATCGGTTTAAAAACATAACTCTTTCTGTGGTTTGAGATTATTACTCAAAAATCTTTCTCATAAAAGAGATTGTACTCAAAATTGCTCAAAAACTCTTTTGGAAATCAGTGTTAATTCCTCCCATATTAAATGTGAAAACATTTACTCTTGGGAATACTTAGTTCCCATATATCATTTTGAAGAAAATAAACTTAACTTTACTCTTTCTCAAACTCAAATGCTCAAGTCTTAAAACAAGTTTTAAAATGTTTGCAAAAGACTCGAAAGTGCTCTTCAGACTAAACTCTTAGCTCTATCTTGAATTTGAATTATAAATTAACGGTTATGATCTCATATTATGGATGATCTCTTGATGTTTAGACCTACCTTAAACTGTAGAAATCAATTAAAAAATATAGGTACGATTCGAGGGAACTCATACTAAAAGAAGGACGAAAAAGTAGGGGACCTGGCGCACTGAGTAGTGCAGAGCGCCAAACCCTGAACTACAGAAGGGAAGTTGGGGCACACTGGGTGGCGTGGAGCCCCAGGAGACAAACTACATACACCCCTTTCTAGCGCACTGCTGGCGCGGCACACCACCCCCCGCCCAAAATTTCCCGATGAATTTTCTTTCTCCTTTTCTAAACTCAATTCTCCTAGAATCGAATGGTTTATTCCCCAATCACTTAGATTTGAATACCCAACATTAGTACACAATAATCTACTCAAAAACAACTCTTGACCTCCAATGACTATCTCAAGAAATCATCAAACCCATCCTAATTCAAGATCGAAAACAATACTTCAAGAAAATAATCAAGAACTCAATTTCTTCAACTTGAAGGATAAAACCTTGCTGAAATAACATGATTGGCGTGTGGCTAAACGAACCCAACACTATAAGAACTCACATACCTCTTAGGGATTGAACCCTTGGCAAAACAACCTTCAATTCCCAAGCAAACTTGAAGAACGCCTTGACTTTTTTTTCCTTTTCTCCTCTCAAAACCCTAGCGTAATTTAGGATTTGTAAAAACTGAACTAAAACAGTTTACACCCTTAAGTATTACCAAAATTCGCTTAAATTTGATTGGGCAAGGTTCAGACCAAAATACCCCTCTTAAATCCGGGTAACTTTCCTTAACTGTATAGACAGATTTTTAAATGATCATATCTCCCTCATTCGGACTCGAAAATTAGCAAACTTTGTGGCGTTGGAAAAAGGATTACAAGACCTTTCATTTTGATATCTTATGGGCCACCAAACTCATCTTGTACTGAAGGTTATGGTTGTTTGAATTTGATCCAAAACTCATAACTTAAGCTTAACTTGCAAAATTTCAGATTTTGCTCTTTCCAAATTAGTTCTTTCCAATTTTAGATATTTCTAAGGCAGGATGTTACAATATCTCTCCATTGGAAACATTTGTCCTCGAATGAGATCACTCCAAGAAGAACTAAGGGTGGTAACCTCTAACACCCAACTCAAACACCCAACATGAAATTTCAACATAACATAGCACATCAATCAAAAGAGTGTTTCCAAAAACATTACCTTGGTCTGAAATTTCTTCGGACTCAAAGAGATATGTGTATCTCTTCTTCATATCCTCCTCAGCCTCCCAAGTAGCCTCCTCAATAAACTAATTTCTCCATAAGACCTTGACTGAAGTTACCTCCTTAGTTCTCCACTTTTGAACTTGACGATCTAGAATCTGAACGGGAATCTCCTCATAAGATAGGTTGTCCTTAATACCAACATTTTCAGTAGGTATAATAAGTGAAGGATCTCCCATACACTTCTTTAACATAGAAATGTTAAACACCGGGTGGACTACTGCTAACATTTGCAGTAGCTCTAACTCATAAGCTACATTGCCAATTCTCTTGGATATACTGTAAGGAGCAATATACCGGGGACTAAGCTTCCCCTTCTTACCAAATCTCATTACACCCTTCATGGGTGAAACGTTCAAATAAACCCAATCATCTACTTCAAACTCCAAGCCTCTTCTCCTAACATCAATATACACTACAAAAAAAATAGTGTTTACCGACGGACACAATTCGTCACTATCCAATGAAAATCCATCACTAATCATGATTAGTGACGGATTAGTAATGGATGATTGACTGTTGCTATTACGCTCATTAGTAAGCTCTTAGTGACGAAAAAATGAGTTCCGTCACAAGTGTAGCGACGTCATAGTGACGAAACATTTCCGTCGCCATATGTTAGCGACGAACTTAGTCGTCATTATATTTATATAATTTTTTTGCTAATTTCATAATTCTAAGACGAAAAAATGAGTTCCATCACAAGTTTAGCGACGTGATAGTGACGAAAGATTTTCGTTTCCACTTGTTAGCGACGTGATAGTGACGAAAGATTTTTGTTGCCACTTGTTAGCGACAGACTGATTCGTCATTATATTTATATAGTTTTGTTGCTAATTTCATAATTCATTTCGTCAGTTTGAATATTTTTGCTACGAAATTTCCATCGCAACATATTTTGTTACAACATATTAGGCCTTTAATAATCCGTCGCTAATTCGTCGCCAACATTCTTTTCATTTTAAAAACCAAATAGTCGCTAAATTTGTTGCTAAAAATTATTCTTCTAAAATTATTTGATTTGGTTATTTTAAATATGCACTGCTGAAATAAATTAAATTAAAATTACTAAAAACTCTAAAAATAACAAACATTCATATAATATAATACTCATAGACGATTCATAATATATAAATAGAAAACTCCAAAACTACATATTTTTGGTTTAAAATATCCAAAGAAAACTATCAAGTACTCTTAAATAAACCTACGTTCACCAAAACGTTACTACGCAATTTGTAGTTTCCAAAAAGTATGACATTACCAAAAACTAAAGTTGTGGGAGACTAAGGGATACGATCGTCACTTGAAATTGAGGGATCAACCTCGTCCACATTAGTAGCAGGAGGCACCATGGGTGTCACAATCGATGGATTCCCGGATGGAGTAATCGATGCTTGCACCTGCTCAACAATAATAGGAACAAGATGACTAGTTAGTGCAGGCATCATTTGCTTTACAAACTCGTCTATATTTGTTATCGATGTTGATTGAGAAAATGGAGGTGGCAATGATGATGAGCCACAAAGATTCTGCCCATAGTAATTTTTTGGTTCAGATCCAAGACCGTATATTCTTCTTTTCTTTTCTCCCCCCGCAGCTTGGTAATATGCTTCACATTGATCAATATCAGTTTGAGACACTGTGTTTTCCCATAATATTTCTTCATATTTTTCCTATAATAAGTAGAGAAAATGAGAAAGCATTAAAAAAAAGGGAACAAAACAAATTTTGAAGGAAAATGCAGAAAGATACATAAGCTTTTAAGCTTAAAGGACATATGTTTTGTTTTCCCAGGAAAGAACTGTGTTGTTGCAGAAAGATAACTGACAATTCATTTTCCTTGCGTAATATGAAACATAAAACAAAAGGCATCACTCCAACATTGGTACGAATCTTTTTGCAACTGGCCCCACTTCTTTATATGTATTCCATCATTAAAGCAATATAATTAATTAAACTAAAATAAACTACAGTCCACTATCACTGGCCTTTGTACTGTAATTTCCCTGATTAGCCAGTTAATAATTTCCCTGATTAGTCAGTTATCTGGTTTCCATATGCATATAATACTCTAGTGCATTGTATTGGTAGATAATTGTTGCAAGGAAAATGCAATGAAAGAAGGACAGTACAACTTATATTAGCTAGTCTATGAAGTGTTGTTTATAAGTTGTAGTAATTAACTTAGACCTACAATTTTGAACTCGTTTAAATTGCAGAATAAAGATCATACTTGAACTCACACAGAACTTCAAAACAAACTAATTTCAATTACCCAAACAGCATCAGAAACACTCAAAAATTACCCAACCAACATCAGAATTACATGAAAACAACTGCACTAGATTCACACTAAAATGACATTAGAATCGCACCAAAACAACACTAAAATTGCCCCAGAAAAGCCTCAAACAGCACATGAATTACACTAAAACAGCAGCAACGGATTCTCACTAAAACAGGACTAGAGTTGCACCAAAAACAACTCTACTAGAGTCACAGTAAAACAACACTAGAATCATACCAAAACAACACTAAAATTGCACCGGAAAAGCCTCAAAACAACAATCGAATTACACCAAAACAGTAGCAATAGATTCTCTCCAAAACAGAACTATAATTGCACCAAAAACAACTGCACTAGAGTCACACAAAAACGACACTAGAATCGCATCAAAACAACATTAAAATTGCATCGATAAGTCTCAAATCATCACCAGAATTATACCAAACAGCAGCAACAGTTACACTTTAAAACAGGACTAAAATTGCACCAGAAACTACAGTAGGAAAGAATCGAAACAACTCCAAGTTTTAGACTTACATGGACAATTCGAGAACGCTCACCAACAAATTATTTTCCATCACGACCATGTGTATGAACATGCAAATATAATTCAATTGGTGTTGGATCTCGACCTTTTTCAATAGCCTATACAAAAGAAATCACATTATATATATCATACAATAGAAGATGTTAGTTATAGAGTTTGTAAAATATATATACTCACAAGTTTCCTGCGATGTTCTCCAATTGAAATAGAGCCGCCTGTGTGAGTCCCAACAATAGTTTAATGGACGCCACGACGATTTTTTGAATTAATTTCTGACTTTCTTATACACTTTTCACTTCCCCAAAGTTGCATCCATCTTTCCCACACATTTTCTGGTACATAACCTGGCCTAACTCCTTCCTTTTTTATTTTAGAAATGAAATTCCTGTATTTCAGTGCTGCCTTAACCATCCAGTGTCTTTTCACTTTGTTTTCACTAATGGAAACATCCCAGTAAAAAAAATTCTGAAATAAGTTTTGAAAGTAATACATTAATGTCCTATCTATATATGTGAATACACTTGCTAAACTCACTTACGATGAAAAGTTATACCTTGAATTCTCCAAAATAACCATTTCTTACATCAGTTGAGACACCTTTCCAATTGATTCCATTGGGATCAACATCACTTTTGAAAGACTTGGATATGAAACTAGAGCATATTTGAGACGGTTCTAGCCTGTATAAACAAAATATACAGGTAGTAAAATAGAAAAATAAATATTTTTAGCACATTCAACAAACAAGAGGTCATGTTCTCTAGATTAAATATTATACTTAAAGGACCAGAAGTTGGTAATGTGATAGTGAAATCCTATCCAGATATCTTCAATTTGTTCAATGTAGTAAGTAGAAATAAGTTTAGTATTAAAATCAAAAGAATGGACCAACCCTGCAGAAGTTAGAAAGACAAGGGTCCTTGTATGGCTACTGTTGGATTCACATTCAGCAACTGTATTGGTATGACTTGTTGAGTTACTCTGAGTAGAAAAACCCTGACCTATTAGGTTACTCTGATTTGATGTAGGTGGAGGTGTCTCAGAGATGGTTGGGCTAATACTCTCATTCATATTCATCAAATTCAAACAAAACATGCATATTGGCAAAACAAGAACAATTTCTAAAGTTCTTCACTATGCAGACTTTAAAAAAAACTTACGAACTATTAAAGCAATTATTAATTATAATCAACTTACAAAACAGTTGCTAGAACATTCTAATTTTAGTCAACCTATAGAACAATTAAAGCATTCTAATTCAAATCAAATTACTAAAGCATTCTAGTTACAGTGAACTTATTGAAACTATCTAATTACTAAATTAATCTCACAAAATTGATGACAAACAAAAGGGATTGAAGCATTACAGTTAATTTACAGTACAAACAACACTTTCCAGTGTGTGAAAAACTAGAGCAAGAAAAGAATTTGGAGCTAATATTACATTTCATCGACAACAAACAGAAGCACATTACATGAAAAACTTTAAACTGAACAAGCAATTAGCTAATAAATTTAAACTTAGAGGTTCTTGTTGACTATGTAGTTGCTTTGATTTGATTTGGTTAATAATTTAATCTACTGAACAAGCAGTTGGCAAGAATCTTTATTTCAAAAAGACAATTTTTAAGAAAATCACATGACTTTCCTATATAAGTACAACAATTCCTCTAACAAATAAAACCAAAGAAAACGTTAAAGTCTAGAATGCATTTTTCTAGCAAATAAAATCAACAAACAAGTTAAAATTTAGAATGTATTCCTCTAGCAAGAACTATTCACAGAAACACCCACAACAACAGAATAAGAATTCTCCAAACTTTTCACTAATCTCTTAAAAGAAAAAGCTCTAACTCGAATAGTCTCAAGATAATGGCAACAATCTTCATCATAGTTAGATTGAGTAAACAAAATACTTCGGAACTTAAATCTTGAGCTAAATCGGAGATAGAAATGAAGAGTGAGGCTTACTTCAAGCGAATATCAACCAGACCCTGATGATGATGTTATAACAGCAGGGGCCTGCAACATTTTAACATTTCATTACCTTGGTTATTAGCAAGAACATGGAACAACAACAATATAAATAAAAACTATCCATTTAATACAGTAAGCAATGACTCTTATTTTTGTTTTTTTTTCTAAAAAAACAGGCAGAGGAAGAGAACTTCAGCAAGCATCAGCATGAGATAATTACTCAATCTCTTCAATCAGAGAAATACTTGAAAGTTCAGAAGATTCAAGGGAACTCTCAACAGGTACATCATACTAAAACTATTCTCAACAGGTACGTCGTACTAATATAATTTCCTTCTCTTTATTAACCTCATGACATTCCCCCATATTATTTAGGATGGAAACAAAGAAAGCAATTACTACAGAGATCTTCAAGGGACTCTTGCCAAAAGTGTATAAGTGAGCCAATTTCTGGGCAATACAGTAGCTCAGACTTTAGACAACAATTATATTCATGAATCCCATCTAATTAGGTGAGCCAATATAAAAAATAATTGTTTTGTTTAAAACTGACAAGGTACCATTGAGGCAGCAAGAATTAATTTCTACTCTCATTGACAATTGTGGAACCCAAAGTCACTGACCATTTCAACATTGAAATCCAAATGCTTGCTTGAACCCTAACCCCTATTTCCAGAAAACATAATTTCTAGAAAAAACCCTATTTTCGGAACACTTAAATTTTTAAAACCCCTATTTTGAGAAAATCCCAATCCTACTTCAAGCAATCAAGCTAAATGAAATGGAAAGAGTTAAAAGTTAAAATAGCATATTTTCATACACCTAAAACACTAAAATCTCTATTTTCAGAAGACGAGTTGAACTGGAAAACAATGCTTTTGTCAACTGAAGCCATTGATACCCAAATCCAGCGAATCTAACATCCAAATGCAGGAACGAGTTGGGGTTCTTATCTTGCAGAAAGAAGAGTTGAAACTACCCATTTTGAAAATACCACAACCCTATTGAGATGGAGAACTAAACGAAATTGAAATCGAGATGAGAGATTGAGCTTACAATGGAAACTTAGAAAGCTAGCAGTGGAGACTTGGAAAGGAGATGGAGAACTTCAATGGAGCTTGCAGCGAGACTTGGAAAGCTTCAATGGAGATGGAGCTTGAGAGAGAATTCTTTGGAGCGGGAGCTTGAAAATGTGGAAATAAATTTGTGCCCTAGAATATAATATGACTTTAAAAAAATTTGCAACAGATTTACTGACGGATTCTAACATCCGTCACTTTCAAATTAATGTATTTATTTAGAAAAAATTATAATGACGGATTTTTTCGTCGCTATTTAATATAAATTTTATAAAATATACTAAACCTTTTTTCCGTCACTAATTTCGTTGCCCAATATTTATTAATTTGTCACCCGTACTTTGTTACTAAATCCATAGGAAAAATTAGGCGCCAAAATTTCGCGCTAATATTTAGCGACAAAATAAATATTCCGCTGCCAATCCGTCGCTATATTATTACTCAAAAAATTATTTGTCAATTTTGCAACAAAATGGTAATTCCGTTGCAAATCCGTCGTTATATAGTGACAGAATAGTGTTCGTCGCTAATATCCGTCGCTAAACACTGTTTTTTTAGTACTGATAGGATTTCTAATGATTCTGTGATGTTTTCAACCTTTCTTGAATAACATTCACTTTATTGCCCTATCAACCCAGCTTCACCAACCTCAAATCATCCTATAGAAGATCTACATCTTCTCTCATAAAGAGCTTCATAAGGAGCCATCTGGATGCTAGAGTGTAACTATTGTTGTAAGCAAACTCTATGAGAGGTAAGTGATCATCCAAATTACCTTTGAAATCAATCACAAAAGCCATAAAAACATCTTCTAAAGTATGAATGGAGCGCTCTTCTTGATCGTCAGTCTGAGGATGAAAAGCAATACTCACGTTCACCTTTGAACCCAAACCATTCTAGAAAGACTTCCAAAATTGTGTACTAAATTGTGTACCTCTATTTGAAATAATAGACACTGCAACTCCATGAAGTCTAACTACCTCTTGAAGATATAACTTGGCATAATCCTCAGCTGAATGGGTAATCTTTACTGGCAAAAAGTGGGCTGATTTAGTCATTCGGTCTACAATCACCCAAATAGAATCATGCTGCCTATGAGACCGCGGCAAGCCAATAATAAAATCCTTATTGATCATCTCCCACTTCAATTCCGAAATCTCTATATTCTGATTCATACCACTGTGCCTTTATTACTCTACTTTAACTTGTTGACAATTCGGGCATTTAGCAATGAACTCTCCAATACCCTTCTTAATGCTACTCCACCAATAGACTTCTCTTAACTCATGATACATCTTTGTGGAACCCGGATGGATAGAGTATCTGGAGCTATGAGCTTCCTCCATAATCCTCCCTTGGAGTTCATCCACTTTGGGTACACACAATCTACCTTGATACCTCAATACACCATCTCCCCCTTGTTCAAAAGCCATCACTTTCTGATTATGAACATTTACCTTTAATTCAAGCAAATTAGGGTCTTGGTCTTGTTTCTCTTTTACTTTAGACACTAATGATGATTCATCCTCATTCATCGCCACTACTCCACCTTCATTGGAATCCAACAATCGGACTCTTAATCGTGCAAGTATGTGCACATCTTTCGCTTACTCTTTCTTGTCTTTCTCAATCTGGGCAGTACTACCCATAGACAACCTGCTCAAAGCATCAGCAACTACATTAGTCTTACTTGGGTGATATAGAATACTCATGTCATAATCCTTGAGTAACTCCAACCACCTCCTCTATATGAGATTAAGCTCTTTATGAATGAACACGTATTGAAGACTCTTGTGATCGGTGAACACATCTACATGAACACCATAAAGATAGTGACGTCATATCTTCAAAGCAAACACTACATCAGCCAACTCTAGATCATGGGTTGGGTAATTCTTCTCGTAAACCTTAAGTTGTCTGGAGGCATAAGCTATAACCTTGTCATTTTGCATCAATAAACAACCCAGTAAAACTATGGACGCATCACAATACATAACAAAGCTTTGTGTACTCTCTGATATGGTTAATATTGGGCAATAGTCAACCTAGTTTTCAATTCCTTAAAGCTCTTCTCACAAGCTTCAGACCATTGAAACTTTATTGTTTTCAAAGTCAACTTAGTAAAAGGGAATGAAATAGATTATAACCCCTCGATGAACCTTCTATAATATCTAGCCAACCCCAAGAAACTCTAAATATCAGTTGGAGATGTGGGTCTAGGCATATTCTGCACTACCTCTATTTTCTGAGTATCAACTCGAAATGCATCACCAGAAACAATGTGGCCTAAGAATGCCATATACTTAAGCCAAAACTCGCACTTAGAGAATTTACCATACAACTCTCTATCCATGAGAGTTTGGAGAACTACTTTGAGATGACTACCATGATCATCTTTATTCCTCGAATAGATTAGAATCTCATCAATGAACATGTTAACAAACATATCTAGATAATTATTAAACACTCTGGTTCATAAGGTCCATGAATGTTGCAGGAGAATTAGTCAAACCAAACGACATGACCAAAAACTCATAATGACCATAGTGGGTCCTATATGTTATCTCAGGAGTATCACTTTCTCTTACTCTCAACTGATGATAGCATGATCTAAGGTCTATCTTAGAAAAATAAGTGGAACCCTGAAGTTGATCAAAAAGACCATCAATCCTCGGAAGGGGATACTTATTCTTTATGGTACCCTTTTTCAACTGACGGTAATCTTTACACATTCTAAGAGAACCATCCTTCTTCCTTAAAAATAAGACTGGAGCCCCCCAAGGTGAGACACTTGGTCGAATAAAGCCTTTATCAAGAAGGTCCTTCAACTGCTCTTTTAACTCTTTCAACTCTGCTAGAGCCATTCTATATGGCGAAATAGAGATATGACACGTATCATGAAGATTATCTACACCGAAGTCTATATCTCTCTCATGAGGGACTCGGGGAAGATCATCTGGTAAGACTTTTGGAAACTCGCTAATCACTAGAACTGACAGAATCAGAGGTGTCTCAACACTAGAGTCATTAACTCGGATTAAGTGATACATACAACCCTTGGAAACTAAGTTTCTCGCCTTAAGGTATGAAATAAAATGACCCTTAGGAACTGCTAAACTACTCCTCCACTCTATAACAGGCTCATTAGGACACTAGAACTTAATTACTCGAGTTCTACAATCAACTGAGGCATAACAGACATGAAGCCAGTCCATACCTAGAATAGCATCAAAATGTACCATGTCTAACTGGACTAAGTCAGCCATGGGGTCCTTCTGATTGACAAAAATGGTACAATCACGATAAACTCTCTCTGCTAGAATAGACTCACCAACAGGTGTGGAACTTGGCTATGTACCAAGTTTGTCACGCCCCGAGCCTACACCCTGGGCATGACTGGAACTCAAAAACCATTGTTGGCCCCAAGCAAACCCTTGGTCTGGCTTAACTCTTAGCAGAAAAGACTTACTCATAAATAAGATGAACTTAAAAGATAAACTTTACTCAACTGTCTCAAAAGATAAACTCATAACGTTTTAGAAATAAATAATCAACTAGCCAAAGAGGCTCAAGTCTCAACATAAACAACTGAAAATGAAAAGACTCATGAACTACTATATATCTATCCATCTATCTATGAAGCCTTTAATACTATGAGGGAAGTGGGGACAAGACCCCCGATTATCCTAACAAAGTGAAAAAGACAAAACATAATAAAGGGATCCTCCAAAAGCAAGGAGGTTCACCAAACAACTCTGGAACTCAACTGGATCAACAAAGTGGTGGATGCTGATCTTGGTCACCTATATCTGCATCATAAAAGATGTAGGTCAAATGGCGTCAGTACATGGAATGTACAAGCATGTGAAGGGAAATCTAAACAAGACATAAGCTTGAACATGAACTGAAAGAAAAACTTACCTCAACTCAACTCATTTCAATATAAAGCAGTAGTAAAGGATGCAGTATAACGAAAAGCTCTTAAAACAGTAGATAACAACTCAATATATTTAAAAATACAATATACTCAGTTTGTATGAAAGGATACAATATAAACTCTATTTGTATATGAAAATACAAAATTAACTCTATGTAAATAAGAATAGAAACTATCTCTGTGGAGTTTCTCTAACCAAAAACTATCACTATGAGCTATGTGATGATACAACGTCTAGCCCACGCTGCCATAACCGTTCTATATTTTTTCGGGGTTAGAACCTATTACTAAGTGGATCCGCTAGTCTATGCTAAAAATCATTAAGGAACCATCTAAAAAGTATGACCCTTCCTACCCACGTTTGCTACATGGTTTATCAAGGCCTTTGAGTTATTTGAACTCGCCCCCATATCAGTGCTCAATACAACTCCCAAAATGTAACTAGCTCATATTTTTAAAAACATAACTCTTTCTATGGTTTGAGATTATTACTCAAAAATCTTTCTCTTAAAAGAGATGGTTCTCAAAACTGCTCAAAAATACTTTTGGAAATCGGTGTTTCCTCTCATCTTAAATGTAAAAACATTTACTCTTGGGAATACTTAGTTCCCATATATCATTTTGAAGAAAATGAACTTACCTCTACTCTTTCTCAAACTCAAATGCTCAAGTCTTAAAACAAGTTTAAAAATGTTTGCTGAAGACTTCTTAAAAGACTCAAAAGAACTCTCAAGACTTAACTCTTAGCTCTACCTTGAATTTGAATTATGGATTCAAGATTATGATCTCATGTTATGCATGATATCTCAATGTTTAGATGTACCTTAGAGTGTAGAAATCAATTAGAACACATAGGTACGATTCGTGGGAACTCATACGAAAAAAGGACTAAAAAGTAGTGGACCGTGCGACCTTGGCGCAGGGCACTAGACCCAAAACTACAGAAGGGAAGTTAGGGCGCCCCAGGAGACAAATTATAGATACCACTTTCTGGTGCGGCGTGCCAGCCCTACCCAAAATTTCCCAACGAATTTTCTTTCTCCTTTTCTAACCCCAATTTGCCTAGAATCGAATGGTTCTTCCCCAATCACTTATATTTGAATACCCAACATTAGTACACAAGAATCCACTTAAAAACCTCTCTTAAACTCCAACAATTATCTCAAGAAATTATCAAACCCATCCTAATTTAAGAACAGAAACAATACTTCAAGAAACTAATCATGAACTCAATTTTCTCAACTTCAAGGATGAAACTTCACTGCAATAACATGATTGACATGTGGCTGAACAAACCCAACACTATGAGAAGTCACATACCTCTTAGGGATTAAACCCTTGGCGAAACAACCTTCGATTCCCAAGCAAACTTGAAGAACGCCTTGACTCTTCTCCTTTTCTCCTCTTCTCAAAACCCTAGCTTAATTTAGGATTTGTAAAACTTAACCAAATCAGTTTAGACCCCTAAGTATTACCAAAATTAACTTAAATCTGATTGGATAAGTAAAAGACCAAAATATCTCTCTTAAATCCAGGTAACTTTCCTTAACTCTACAGGCAAATTTTTAAATGATCATATCTCCCTCATCTGGACTCGAAAATTAGAAAACATGGTGGCATTGGAAAGAGGATTCCAGGACCTTTCATTTAATATTTTATAGGCCACCTAACTCATCATAGACTAAAAGTTATGGTGAAGTTTACCCAAAACTCATAACTTAAGCTTCACTTGAAAAATTTCAGATTTTTCTCTTTTCAAATTAGTTCTTTCTAATTTAAAATATTTCTAAGGCGGGATTTTACACCAAATTTAGTGTTTCCTTCCCAGCAATCCACTATCAAGACAACTTACTTTATTCCCCCACTATCCCAACCCAAATTATCCCCTAGACGTGACATGACAAAAAGGACCCACAAGACCCTAGACAAGTCACTTGACAAAAGCATGACAAGAAGATAAACAAGTAAAGAGACGACAACATGAAAGGGAGATACAAGTCTCAACATTAACATTATAAGAGATAGCAAATCACATTATGTGACTGAATAAGCAGAAATCAACTAAGTTTGACAACAAGCCTCTACTAATCATAGGTGTGGGTAGGGCAAAACCCTTAGCATACGAAATAGTCTCAAAATTGAAATGATATAAAAAGAACATAAAAGAGTGATAATTGTCATGCCCTCAAATCGTGAGTACTCACCAATCCGCTAGAGATGCAGAATCAATCCAATCTAGTCATGGTCGGATGGAGAAACGTCAGACCCTATATTATGAAACAATATAGACACAAGAGATACATGTATTAGTACTTTCAATTTACTGAATATGGAGAAAATGCATAAACATAAACATGATAAGTTCAAAACATGACAATGCATGACCAAATGAAAACATACCAATCAGGTAAGCTTTACTCACAAATTGTAAGAAGACCAACGCAATTTAAGAATCATGACATATGTATTAAACATAAGCTAAGTAAGAAAACATAATTTGTGTGGTATGTTTACCATTAACTTACATAGATCGTGTGAGTTATAACATGGAATTAGGTGTCTTTCTCCCACAGCGAAAAGATATTGTCCTACTTACTAAGGTAAGGATCATAATCTTAAGTTTAGGTGGATCCACTAGCTAATTGCAATCGGGACATCCTACAGGGGCACGTAGTTCAAGGACTTTTAAAATTGCTCAAATCCACTCTATGCTAACTAAACTCCTATCAAAAAGAAGCATAATCATAATATCATATTCAATCTAGGTCTATGAAATGGTAAGAATTTATTAATACTAATTCAATCAACAGGACTCATAAATCATAAAAATAACTCTTCTAAAATACCATGATTTTTATAACATAATTGAGTTTTAAAAGACACTTAATTGAAAACATCTAAATCATGATAATCTCTTCTTAGTCAAACCACACCTCAATCGGGAGTGGCTAAATCATGGAAAACTTTCATAATGAGAATACTTCAATCAGAAGCAACCAAATTTCACAAATCATGAGATACTTTACTCCAAAACACCCTACAATCATAGTTACTACAATTCCCTATGCATGCATAGTTTCAAAGCTTCAATTCATGATCATAAAATAGTCATATAGCATGTGTTCATATGATACTTTGAAAATATGTAATTTGAATCAAATCATGCATAATAAGATCAAATAAAATGAAATTTACCATAAATAATTGAGCCCTTCAAGAATCATATAAAACCTAGACAATTGGGTAGAATTCATAAGAGAATTTAGGGATTTCTTGCGGCTCAATGGATGGAAAGGAATCCATTGATGAATTTCCCACAACCTTGATGGATCTAATACTTGGAATTGGGGAAGAGAACTTGGAGCTTGAAGAACTATATTGTCTCATTTCTTGTAAATTTGCGCTTAATTATGAAATGACCATTTTGCCCATCCCCTTCATATTTTCATGTTTAGTTTGTATTTCAGGATTGGTTGGTGTGGTCGACGAGGTGATCAGGTGTGGTTTTTTGGTGATTTAACCCTTTTGAGTTTTGAATTCTTGTTATGGTTGACTTTGGTCAACATTTCGAGTTCTGACCATTGGATGGAAATTCCATAAGTTCCATCATGTCTTAAACTTCGAGTTTGACCAAGTAAGGTGGTTGGTAAGGTTTTCATGGTCTTGAGTTGAGGGCATTTGCGAAAAAAGTTGATTTTTAAGCCTTATGAGTAGCCTAGGAGGGCAGTTTCGTCATTTGACCTCTTTTTGGAAAATCCGATGATTTCATTGAGTCCGAAGTGTCAAATTTAATGGGTTAGAATTTCCATCTTATTTTTATCGGACTCCAAACAATTTTTGAGGGTCCGATCGGAAACTTGGACTTATGGCTTTTCTGGTGTCTAGTGAAATTTTACCTTTTTGTGAGTCAATATAGTCAAAGGCGATGCAATAGAGGAAATCATTCCAGGAACCTTCTATAATAACCAGTCAAACCCAAGAAACTCCAAATATTTAAAGGGGAAAGAGGTCTAGGCCAATTCTCAAGTGCCTCAGTCTTCTTAGACCATCTCCAACTCACCTCTATTTTACTCTCATTTGGAGAGTAAAATAGAGAATGGGCTCTCCAACCACCCTCCCTTTAACTATTTATTCTCCACTAGGATTTCACTATATTGCACCATAATTACTTAACTACTTTTCACACCCAGAAAGTCAGTCAACTTGATCTAAAGTATTACGAAAAACACTAAATATTCTTAGGCAATCAAATTCTAGAAAAGGACTTACTTTTAAGAAAATATTTTCATCACACAAAACATATCATAAACAAATTTAGAAACATGAATGAAAATGTAGCGAATTGAACAACATATGTCCAGCCTAGGTAAATTTTTACCCGTACCCAATGCTTACATCAGTTCAATCAAGACATGACATCACATGCTTAACTTACATATTATTTTCTCTAAACTATAGTTAGCCAACATGTGCTAACCTTTACTTATCAACTTAACAATGGTAAGATAGTCTGATCTGGCATAAATATCACGTGCGAGTAAGTTTTAATTATCTCACCTAAATGTTTAATCTGAACTTACCTTGTTATAGAAAAATCCATACTAGTAGTATCTTATAACAAAATGGAAAGCACATCATTTCCTTTCCATGTTTCGTTCCCAATGTAGTAATACTTTCCATCCTTCAATCATTCCACATTCCTATATAAACACATAACCCCTTCTCTCCTTCCTCCATCACCAATCACCCTTTTATTTGAATAGTAAGAGGAAAGAAAAAGAGAGACAAATGGGGAGAGGAAAAGTTGAGTTGAAGAAAATTGAGAAAACATCCAACCGGCAGGTTACCTTTACAAAACGAAGGAAGGGCCTGATGAAAAAGGCAAATGAATTATCTGTTTTATGTGATGTTAAAATGGGAGTAATAGTTTACTCTCACAATGGGAAGCAGTACGAGTATGCTAGCCCAAAGTATGATTAAATCGATGTATACCGATTAGAAAAAGTAAATATTGAATCAAAATCGATTATCTGTGTAAAGATCTCACTAAAAATGTAAGCGTTATTTCTTATCATGACTTGATCTCGTTGCTCCTAGCGGTGAATGTGTGTGAGCATGTGTACGATAATCCAAAGTTTCGATAGTTTGTTCTCAACCTTTCGATTGAAAAACAATGTATATGAAGTTGTGCAAATGTAATATTCTGTAGTAGTAAGGACTACTATAACACTATTCCTAAAATTTTCATGTGTAACTCAATAATGGATGCTACATCGGCGAATTGAATGATATTTTTATTTCAATAATTGTCACGGCTTCTCTCTCATGATTAAGTGCTAAATTATTTTATTTTTATTGTTATTATTAAGTAATTAATTATTATAGAAATTAAATTCTTTGTGTTTATTCATATAATTATTTGTAACGTCACTATTTTTTTGTAAAGTATGGAAGATGTTCTGGCTAGATACAATATTGTTGCGTAATCTAATTATGAACTTGTAATAGTTGATACTATTGCAACTGAGGTAGTGAATTAAATATCTTTTTTACACATAAATTAATTGATTACATTAATTATTTATTTGAATAAAATATTTTTTTCAATTTAATTATTTTTAATTAATTAGGAGCCTCAAACTGAGCTAAATATCCTTAAAGATGAAGTTCCAGTGTTGCGTAGGAAGCAAATGTATGTTTTTCTATAAATTTTGCTTTAAAAAATTATAAAATTTCTAAAGGGGTGCGTAATAGAGTTTGTCCATGGGATTAGGGTGTGAATTTTAGGCTCGATAATAATAGCTTGTGGGACAAATTTATTAAGCCAAAACAAGCAAATGTGTGATGAATTTATATTGTAATTACACTTTATATATTTAATACTTCTCTCTTGTCTTTATTAGTGATGATATTAATTAATTCTAATATATATTTTCATATAATATAATTTGAAGTGGATTGCTGGCAAAAGACCTTGGTGGCTTGAGCTTCACAGAATTGCAGTAATTGGACCAAATGTTTAAAGAAGGCATTCTGAGTGTCAAGAATCACATGGCATATAGAGATATATTAATTTTATCAATTATTTATGATATTACGGTATCAGGTCTTTGAAACAACCATTAATATTTATATAAGAATTAGTTTTATATATCACACTTCTTGATGTGTGGCTTTTACCCTAATTCTGAATAATTGTGTGACGCCTTATGTACTTAACTGTCTTTTATTAAATTAACTTTATCAATTAGTTATCAGATGTTTTTCAAAAATAACTCCTATTTAAACTTTAGAGGAGAGAAAAAGAAGTATTTTTTTCTTTATTAATTTGTTTTCTTTATATTTCAGGAATGAAAGCTAATGGGGAAATTTGAATTTTATATGCCGAAGGTATACACAATTTTTATTTGTTCATCTTTATCATTATCTCTTATAAGTGTATTTTAACAACTCATTTTCATGAATTAGTCATTCTTGAAACTTGTGTTTTAGGATTAAAGAGTTCGGCGGAAAAGAGGAAAAACTTTCTGATTCGTTCCTGATTCTCATATAGTTGAATCTTCTAAAATTCTAAGAAACTTTTTTCAGAGTGAAATTTTTACTCATCAATGACTTATTGACATGTATAATAGAGTCAATTAAGAAACATGAAAGACGTGCATGATTATACTGCAATAAATATGTTGAGCTATTCGAGTCTTTCTACTTATTAATTATTATCTTTAGCTCATGATGAACTCGGTCGTGATACAACATGAATTTCACTAAGAATATTTTATACAATATTATTTTTTCTAAAAAATATTTAATTGATCACCCTTTGCGGCTTAGATTTCCTTTTCAATTTTTCTTTTGGCAGGAGGAAGAGGCTACGATTGAAGCCGAAATATTGAATGAACAAGTAAGTGGCCTTAACTTTAACTGTATTTTAATTATTGTATTATAAATATTATAATTGTGATTTATAATTTTTTTTCCTAATATTATTATTAAATTTACTAAAATATTCAAAAATATATATTTTTTAAAAATTCAGGTTGGAGAACTCCAATGTGAATTGGCTATGAATCAGAACTCTTTCGGTGAAGTTGACATTTCCTTGCATTTAGGGTAATTATTATAAATATCTATGCACTTTTTTTCTTCTAATTACTATTAATAATTTTTTCCTCTTAGAAAAAGAAAAAACTTACCTCTATGGTTTTATTATTATATGAATACTAAATTTGGAAAGATTTATGAACTCATGCAAAAAAAATTCAAATTTTTAATTTAAATAAAATGATATGATCAATGATAATTTCATTTAATCAACTCAACTAATTTGAGTTGTTCGATATGGGAGGACACTTTTGTTTTTGCATTTCTCCTTTTATTTTTAATTCTCCAATTCCAGATGAGTTTGAGACCTCCAGCACCCTTTTTAAATATTTTTTGTTGCGCCCCTATGTGGGTGAAGGTGAGCAAGGGGAGGCGAGTGAGAAGCCTCAAGTTATATATCCCCCCACCCTCTACTTACCTCAACATCTATAATTAAAAAAGAAAAAAACTTTTCAAATATTTTTGTTGATATTATAATTTTAAATAGAGCGATATGATCAGTTATAATTTCATATAGTCAACTCAACTTATTGGAGATTGAGATATTGCAATTATTATTATTACTAGTATATTGAGAAATTTTGGTGCTTCTTAATTTATATTCAGTATATAAATGTTTATTATCATTCGAACCATATATTGTATATAACAAATTTATTATAAGGACCGATAACACACAAGTAAAATGGTGGCTAACAAGAAAAATACAGGATTCAGTAACTACAAAAGAAATAAGAAGATTGGTATTTTGGGGGTGCAGAATTCATTTGTTTTTATGCTTAATATATCATGTTTGTCTAAAGATTTTGTTGTAATATTCTTTTGCTAAGTGTTTTAATCGTGATATTTCTTTAATATTATTTATGATATATTCTAGATATAGCATATCTTGGGTTCTTAGATACATATATAAATTATTTTACATTAATTGTTCTAGTAATGTTATATCTTTCATAGCTTCTGTCCAATATTGTAAATATTCATAGGTCATTTTTTAATCTGAATCTTCTATTTCTAAATCATATAATTCTATTCTTTCGAGCTCTAAATGTAGATCATGTAGGTTTATTTCATACCATTGTTGGTTTAATATATCTTTTGATTCGTCGTCATCAAATATGTTTTCCCATATGATTCTTCTTAATTCAATTATCTTTATACCTTTAAGTATATATAAGATTATAGTTTTATAGCTTTTTATCATTTCATCATGTATATATGTATTCATGTTCTTTGTTATGCAGTTTTTTGTTTTCAATTATTCCTTCCTATCATATTCATAATTGATTAAGATCATATTAGATCATTATGAACTAGATTATTTGTTTATCATGTTCTCCTGTCACTACTAGCATCCTACTTTAGCAGATACTTTCTTCTTATCAGCGCCTCAACTTTGTTTACTCCCCTATCACGGCTTTCTTTGCCTTACCGGTTTCAACATTAGGATGGCATAGTATAGAAGTTTTCTCTCTGTTTCCAGTGTGCTAATAAACTAGAAATCATGATTCAAATAATTCTAA
>JAJOOR010015632.1:0-29400 GCA_036250505.1 Solanum acaule | reverse complement strand
TATCAGTACACAACCACAGTGTACTGGTAGGATTATGCGACTATCCCACTAAGTGTAACATAAGCAAGTCAATACATCATTATAACCACATGCACATATCGAACATATACAATATTATCAACATTTACGAACAACGAACAACTTCACATTTCTCAAATACACAATTATGACAAGTCATTGGTCCTCTCATGGAACCCAAACCCAAATAGTTAGCATACCGAAACGTGGTACCTGATCCAATGATTATGTCGGAACGTGGCAACCGATCCCATAATTATGTCAGAACTGGCAACCGATCCATTCAACACACCACAATCACAACACAAGTATATCCTCAAGATCATACATTTAAGTCATGATTTCATGGTAACCATCATTCATCTCTCTCATTTACAATAAGTGTGATCAATAATGCAACATTCATATACATACATATATCATAATGAAGCAAGAACGAACATACATCACACAATTATAGAATCACAACCATCACCTACCTCGAAACAAGCTTGAAACCCTAAGAAACTTGATCCTTCCCTTTCTGAATTCGTTCCGCTTGTTCTTGGTCTACAAACAATCAATATAATACGAGAATCAATAAACAATCACTAGTTACCCAAATTACTATCAATTCTAACAACCCTAGCTCATACCCATGATCCCAAATATCCAAACTAGGGCTTTTTCCACCATAGAATCTAGATCAAAACCCTCCCCCATCATAATTACCCATTCTATTACGTTCTACGGATCGAAAAACAGATTCGAGGAGTGAAAAGCTTACCTTTTGCCTCAAAAATTGTGGAAAACTGTCAAGAGTCGCCTGGGGTTCGTTCCTTAGCTCTAAAAATCAAAAAGTGCCGAATAAAGTCATTTTGGTGTTTATTTACAACTTTAAGTCACGTCTGGCCCACCACAGTGGCCCCACCCCGATTCAGCGGCATCGCCATGGCGACAAAACTCAGCGCCAAAGCGGCTTGCAAGAAACGCTGAGCTATTTTAATAATTCCAAGACCCCCATTTCACAACACACCTCTAACCAACGACGCTAAAAAAACTCCCTTCACGCTAAGATCGATTCCGGGAGCTCTACTCGCCCGAATTCAATTTCGTAAAGTTGTACAGACTCCTTAATAAGTTATCTATCCCCTCATGTAATCGAAATTATAAATAAATCACCTGATTACTACCAGATTTCCCTACACCTTAATGACTTCGATTTCATCTAAATCTAGACTAGGTTTGAAAATTCCAAGTTTCTACGAAAAAGTTTTCCGACCCAAAATTTTTCCCCGTTGGCTTTTCTATAACGACAGAACTTGGTCGTTACAATAAATACCAATTTACCCATCACTCGTCCCCGAGTGACAAACTTAGGAAAAATAGGCTAAGGAAGGAATGAAGTAGTATCTGAATCGACGAACAATTGGGGATACTTGTCTCGCATGTTCCTCTCGGTCTCACAAGTAGCTTCCTCAATTGGACGATGCTTCCATTGAACCATCACAGACTTAATCTCTTTGGTCCTCAACTTGCGCACATCACGATCAAGATTTGCAATCGGTTCCTACTCATATTGGAGGTCTTTGTCTAACACAATTGAGTCCTACTTAATGATATAATCCCATCACCATGATACCTCTTCAACATGGACATATGAAATACCGAATGAACACCCGATAGATTAGGAGGTAAAGCCAATCTATACGCTACCAGTCTTACATATTCAAGAACCTCAAAGAGACCAATGTATCGCGGACTTAGTTTGCCCTTCTTGCCGAATCTCATCACCCCTTTCATGGGTGATACCTTAAGAAGAACATTCTCACCGGTTTCAAACGCCATGTCTCTCACCTTATGATCCGCATACTTCTTATGTCTACTGTGGGCTGCTAGAAGCTTAGCTTGAATACTCCTCACCTTATCTTGAGCATCCTTCACTAATCGACCCCCAATGGTTTCACATCCCCAGCCTCAAACCATCATATGAGTGATCTACATCCCCTCCTATAGAGTGCCTTAAATGGTGCTATATCTTATGCTGGAGTGATAACTATTATTATAGGAGAATTCACACAAAAGAAGGAACTTATCCTAATGCCCTCCAAAATCAATCACACACGCCCTTAACATGTCTTCTAATACTTGAATTGTAACATCTTGCAATTTGAAATAACTATGAAGAAGCTTATAATTGGAAATAGTCATTTTTGGAAAGAATGCCAAAATCTGGAAATTTAGTCAAGTAAGGAAAAAAGTGAGTTTTTGGCAACTTCAAATGGTCATAACTCCTAGATCAGGATTATTTAGGTGTATTTCCATTTATTCTTGGAAAGCTCTTGGAATGATCTTTCCAACGCCGCCGAGTTTGCACGATTCCGAGTTCGTATGAGTGAGTTATGCCCTTTGGAAGTTGGGCTGTTGGAATAAGGGAAGTTCAATCCGAATTTTTAAGGGTAGTTTGGTCTTTTCCCTAACATTTCTTTTGGTTTTATTAAGGGTCTAAGCTGATTTTATATCAGTTTTCCCTTTTAAAAAGTGAGAGTCAGGGTTTTGAGAGAAAAGGAGAAAAAAGGAGAAAAGAGAAGAAGAAGCAAAGTTCGTCAAGATCGTCGTGGATTTCGTCGGGGGTGATCCCTACTAAAGTATGCGATATAACATAGTGTTGGGTTGGTTCAGTTCACCCACACGCCAAACTTGTTTCAATTTCGAGAAAAAGATTGGTTGTGTTTTGTTGAATTCTTATGGTTGTGTTGTTGATGTTTCTTGTTGATTTGGTACATGTTTACGGGTGTAATTTCGAGTTGAATCTATTGTATATTGAGGGTATTAATGATTCTAAGTGTTTGGGGAAGGGTTTAGAGTTGGAAAAACGAAGGAGAAAAGTCAGAATTTTCTAGGAAAATGGGTGGGGCATCGCGCCAGCCAGCGCACCCCAAAAAGGTCTCTGAACTTTCACCCTTGGGGCGCCGTGCCAGCTAGAGCGCCCCAGACCAGTCTCTGAAGTTTGAGGGCTGGCGCCCCGCGCCTCTTAGAGCGCCAAGGACGCCAGTTCTCCCCATTCGTTCCCCACTTTTTCGTACGTGTTCCTTAGTAATGTACCTATGTTTTCTAGTTGATTTCAACACTCTAAGGTACATCTAAACATCATGAAATCATCCATAAATATGAGATTATGAACCTTGAATTCATAATCCAATTCAAGGAAAGTTAGGATCAAAGTCAAGTGAAGTTAAGAGTCAAGTCTAGTAGTTAAGAAGCAAGTCAAAGCAAGTTTCTTAAAGTTTTTCAAGAGTCTTTATTAAACATTTAAACTTCGTTTTAAGGCTCAAGTTTCAAGTAAAGTAAAGAGTAAAGAGTTGAGTTCATTTCTCAAAAGTTATTAGGGAACTAAGTATTCCCAAAGAAGTTTATAAATGTTTTCACATTTGAGTAAGAAAGGAGCTATGTTTTCCAAGAGAGCCTGTGGGCTAAACTTTGAGCAATTATCTCAAACTAAAGAAAGAGGTGTTTAAAACACTTCTGGCTAAAGTATTTTTGGGAGTAGTATTGAGCACTGAATTGGGGACGCGAGTTCATATTAACTCAACTCTCCATAAGAACCATGTAGCCAACATGAGACTTAACGGGTCATACTTTTTTTATGATCATGTAAGTTAAGCTAGTGGATCCACTAAGTTAAGTAAGGTCCTATATCATGGCAAGGTATAGGATGGTCCTTGGGCAACGTGAGATAAAACGTTGTATCGTCACTAGGGCTCATAGTGGTGGTTGTCGGTTAAAGAATCTCCCACTAAAGTTATATTACTTTTATATAAGTAAAGTTGAGTTTGTTATTGCTTTATCCTTAACGAACTAAGTTGTTTACACTGTTTTACAAGTTTTATATATTGCACGTGTCTTATTGCTTTATATTGAGTTCAGTTATTCATGAGTTGAACAGAGCCAAGGTAAGTGTTCCTTTGTACTTCTTTCAAGCTTAAGTTGTTGTTTAGCTTTCCAACTCGCATACTCGTATATTCAATGTACTGATGTCAGTTGGCCTGCATCTTTTTATGATGCAGACATAGGTAATTAGGATCAGCATCCAGCACGTCGTTGATCCAGTCGAGCACTCCAGAGTCAGTGGTGAGCCTCCTTGTATTCCGGAGGACTCTTTTATTTGGTTTCCTAGTTTTGCTTTATTAGGATGTTGCGGGGTCTGTCCCAACATCCATCTCAGTGTTATAGAGGCTTCATAGATTGTTAGACAGTTAGTATTGAGTCTCTCATCTATGTATTTAAAAATATTCTATTTTGAGACACTAGTTGCCTTTTTGGCCAGATTTTATCATTTAAGTTGTTTTATGATCTTTTATTGCATTGAGTTTTTTTCCGCTGAGTTAAGTAGCCAGGCTAAGGGGTTTTCTTGGGGCCAGCAATGGTCTTCGAGTGCCAGTCCCGCCCAGGGTGTAGGCTCGGGGCGTGACATGAATAGTCCTTTCTGACTGCCCGTCTGTCTGTGGATTTAGGTTGTACTAAAAGTGAGTTGTGTGCCTAATTCATCATGTAATTTCCTCCAAAACTTGGATGTGAATTGGGTACCATGGTCTGAGATGATAGAGAGGGGCACCCCATGGAACCTCACTATCTCTTTCACATAAACTTTAGCCAATTGTTCAATATTATAATCTATTCTTATCGGAATAAAATGGGCTGACTTAGTCAATCTATCCACCACTACCCAAATAGAATCAAACTCCCCCAAAGTCTTGGGAAGACCAACCACGAAATCAATGGATATCCTCTCCCACTTCCATTCCAGAATTAGCGTTCTTTGAAGCAAACCTACAGGCCTTTGGTGTTCATATTTCACTTGTTGACAATTTTGATACTTAGCCACAAACTCTGCTATATCCTTCTTCATGCCCGCCCACCAATAAATTCATTTCAAATCTCGGTACATCTTGGTCACACCAGGATGAATAGAATATCGTGAACCATGGGACTCTATCAAGAACTTTTGAATCAAATCGTCAACTCGAGGAACATAAATTCTTCCTTTGAAACTAAGTACACTTCCGCATCAAGAGTGGTCTGTTGTTCCTTACCAAGCGTAGTCTTCTTCCTAAGCTTCTCCAAATTTTCATCTTCAAATTGTTTGGCCTTGACCTCATCAATGAATGTTGCCCTTACTTCAATACTAGCTAACACCCCACCTCTTTCTGAGATGCCCAACTACATGAACTTAGATTCTAAGGTATGAATTTCCTTAGCCAAAGGCCGCTTGGATACACTCAAACCAGCTAAACTACCTATACTCACCGCTTTTCGACTCAAAGCGTCTGCTACTACATTAGCCTTACTCGGATGGTATTGAATGGTGACATCATAATCTTTAAGTAACTTCATCCACCTTCGTTGTCTCAAATTCAGATCCGTTTGAGTGAACACATGTTGCAAACTACGATGATCATTAAACACTTCACACTTAACACCAAAGAGGTAATGCCACCAGATCTTAAGAGCAAACACTACCGCTGCTAACTCCAAATCATGCATTGGATAATTCCTCTCATGCACCTTCAATTGACGCGAGGCATAAGCTATATCATTTTTATCCTGCATCAACACAACACCCAAACTAGAATGTGAAGCATCACACTAAACAATAAAATCTTTACCTTCAACCGGCAATGCTAGAATAGACGCGGTGGTCAAGAGAGTCTTGAGCTTTTGGAAGCTCTCCTCACATTTTTGAGTCCATTCAAATGATATCTCCTTTTTGGTCAAATTAGTCAAGTGAGTGGCAATAGAGGAAAAGTTCTTCACAAATCGACGATAGTAGCTAGCGAGCCCCACAAAACTCCTAACTTCCGTCACAGAGCTATGCCGAATCCAATTCTTAACCGCCCCAATCTTTTGAGGATCTACCATTACCCCTTCTTTTGAAACTACATGTCCTAAAAATGCAACCGATTTCAACCGAAATTCACACTTAGAAACTTTCGCATACGACCTTTGTTTCCCAAGAACACCCAAAACAATACGAAGATAGTTGGCATGCTCTTTCTCACTTTACGAATAGACCAAAATATCATCAATAAAGACTATAACGAAAGAATCAAGAAATGACTTGAACACCCCATTCATTAAACTCATAAAAGCTGCAGGCGCATTGGTCAAACCAAAAGACATAACCATAAACTCATAGTGCCCATAGCGAGTTCTAAACGCCGTCTTGGGCACATCTTCATGCCTAATTTTCAATTGATGGTAGCTAGACCTTAGATAAATCTTGGAGAAAACGGATGCACCTTGCAATTGGTCAAAAATATCATCTATTCGAGGCAAGGGATACTTGTTTCGAATAGTGACCCTATTCAATTGATAGTAATCTGTACACATTCTCATACTACCATCCTTTTTCTTAACAAACAAAACTGGAGCATCCCATGGGGAAGCACTAGGGCGAATAAATCCCTTATCAAGAAGCTCTTGGATTTGAGCCTTAAGCTCTCTTAATTCCATCGGAACCATGCGATATAGAAGGGTAGAAATGGGACGAGTACTAGGTTCTAAATTAATGCAGAAGTCTATATCTCTATCCGGTGGCATACCAGGAAAGTCACTAGGAAACACTTCTCTAAATTCTGACACCACAGGAATAAACTCAATGGATGGAGCCTCAATCTCAACATCACTAATATGAGCCAAATAAGCCAAACAACCCTGCTCTACCAATTTTCTAGACCAAATGGAGGATATGATCTTAGCTTGTTTAGGCTTGTACACCCCTTCCCACTTTAATTTTTCCCTTTCTGAAATTTCTAGAGTTACAGACTTAGTATTACAATTAAGCACAACATAATAGGGGGACAACTAAGTCATGTCTACGATTATATCAAAGTCAGTCATATCCAAAACCACCAAATCAACACAAGTCTGAAAACCCATAAACAAGATAGGACAAGCATGATAGACATGGGTAACTATAACTGACTCTCAAATTGGGGTAGAAACATGGATAGGGGCATCAAGTATATCGCAAGTCATATCAAACTTTGAGGCAAATCTCACGGATACATATGAATAAGTAGAACCCAGATCAAATAACATACTAGCCATCCGGTCACACACAAGAATAGTACCTGTGATCACCGCGTCAGACGCCTCTGCCTTATTCTTGCCCGGAAAGGCATAACACTGAGCCCTATCATCCTGATGAGCCACTTCTCTGCCTGGTTGCACGGTACCCCTTCCTGCATTACCATTTCCTCTACCTCCACAACCTTGCTGATTACCTCCTCGCCCACCTTCTGGACACCCTCGACCATTATTACCATTCCCCACGGGTACCACGGCTCTAGACTGTTGCTGCACAGACTCTAACACATGTGGGTAGGGACAATCTCTCCTCATATGCCCAAGTTCACCACAGTTGTAGCATGTATGATCAAAAGATGGCCTGCTACCCGCTGAATGTGCGACTCCTAGGCTATCCTGAATTGAATTATAAGGAGGAGTCCCCGAGTAATTACCTGTAGAAGCGGCATAGAGGATTGAATTGGCTTGGCTGCCAGCGTTGGCCTCCCTCAACCTCTGGAATAAGAACCTTGAAAGTTGCCTGAACTCTTGGCCCTTTTTGTCAATGCCTTAGCCTGACCGTCTCGCCTCACCCTCTCTACTTTCTTAACATAGCCTATTACCTCATTGAATTTCCTCGTTGCAGAAGTCATATGAACATATAATACTTGCAACTCAGAATTTAGTCCCCTAATAAATAACCAGATTCTCTCTTCCTCAATAGTCACCAATTGAGTAGCGTATCTAGACAAAGCATAGAACTTGGCCTCATAAGCAGCCATAGTCATACGACCCTGCTCCAAAGCCAAGAACTCATCCTTCTTGCGATCCCTCAAAGTCCTAGGCACATACTTCTCTAGAAACAGAGCATGAAATTGGGTCCAAGTAAGTGGAGGTAAATTAGAAGATCTGCATTCCATATATGCTCTCCACCACTGCTTAGCTTCACCTTAAAGTTGAAAGGACACAAACTCAACCCCATGCTGATGGACAATTCCCAACTTATGAAGCCTCTCATAGCAATCTAAGATAAACACATAAGCATCCTCATTCTCAGAACCAAGAAACACAGAAGGCTTTAGCTTAAAAAACTTAGTCAACATTTCATGCTCATTACCAGTCATAACAGAACCCAAACAAAGGATGGAAGAAAGCATCATTACCTCCAATCCCACCCACCGTGGGCGCAGTGCTAGGAGGATTAGTAGGAGCTTGAATTGCTTGAGCAGAAGGAAGCACTCCAAGACCAACCAACCCTTTCAAGAATAACATGATCTGTCGAGCTAACACTGGGTCTATGAGGGGAACATCGATAGTCTCAGCTTGCACCTCTTTCTCTTGTCCCACATCCTCAACATTCTCCTCTTCAATCTCTTTATGATGTGCAGGAGGGTTCTCATTCACAAGAGCATTCTCAACAGGAGCTCCATTCCCAACAGACGCTACTCTTCCACGGCCTCTACCCCTAACTCTTCCTCTACCCCTACCTCAATCGCGACCTCTCACTGCAGATTCCTCAGCTGGAGCATTGATGGGAGCTACAGATACCAATTGGAATCAAATCATCTGCGGACAGAAGAGTGAGGGAGGTTAGATACCAATTTGAATCGACAGATACCAATTGGAATCAAATTATAGCATGAAAGGAGACAAGAGAAAACAGAGAGATTTCCTAAAGTCCTATAGCCTCTCGAAGAAAAGTAAAGGTGTCCTCATACCGTTCCGCAAGACTCTACTAGACTTGTTTTGGTACATTGAGATCAACGAACCTAGGCTCTGATACCAACTTTGTCACGACTCAGACCGTCGTGATTGGCATCTACACTAACCCTCCGATAGGAGAACTACTACTACAAACCAAACCAAGCAACTAAACAAAAAACTAAAGCATTTAAGGATACGAAAACAGGAATAACATCTAAAAACTGAAGTTTCCAAAAACTTCCAAAAGATCTAACAACTAAACAAATACGGAAGAAATAACATAAAACTTGAAAGTCAAACTACCAAAACATCTAAAGTTCAACAAGTCTAAACAAGAAGGGATACAACCCCAACTAATGAACTAATCAACTAACTAGAAAAGTCTAAGTCTGAAATGGTGGACATAGACGAAAGAGAATCCATGGCAGCCCGGAAGAATTGGCTCACCCTTGAATTCGAACGATGATCAATGATCTTCTAAGTGAGGTCTGTCAGTAGCCGCTTAAAGATGCCCTGTACTCAACAAAGAAAGAGCAAGTGCAATATCAGTACACAACCACAATGTACTGGTAGAATCACAAGCCTATCCCACTAAATGTAACATAATCAAGTCAATACATCATTATAACCACATGCACATATCGAACATATACAATATTATCAATATTTACGAACAACGAACAACTTCACATTTCTCAAATACACAATTATGATAAGTCATTGGTCCTCTCATGGAACCCAAACCCAAATAGTTAGCATACCAGAACGTGGTACCTGATCCAATGTTTATGCCGGAACGTGACAGCCGATCCAAGTTAGTTATACCGAAACGTGGCAATTGATCAATTCAACACACCACAATCACAATCACAAGTATATCCTCAAGATCATACATTTAAGTCATGATTTCATGGTAACCATCATTCATCTATCTCATTTATAACAAGTGTGATCAATAATGCAACATTCATATACATACTTATATCATAATGAATCAAGAACGAACATACATCACACAATAATAGAATCACAACCATCACCTACCTCGAAACAAGCTTGAAACCCTAAGAAACTTGATCCTTCCCTTTTCATATTCGTTCCGCTTGTTCTTGGTCTACAAACATTCAATATAATACGAGAATCAATAAACAATCACTAGTTACCCGGATTACTAACAATTCTAATAACCCTAGATCATACCCATGATCCCAAGTATCCAAACTAGGGCTTTTTCCACCATAGAATCTAGATCAAAACCCTCCCTCATCGTTAATTACCCATTCTATTACGTTCTACGGATCAAAAAATGGATTCAGGGAGTGAAAAACTTACCTTTAGCCTCAAGAATGGTGGAAAACTGTCAAGAATCGCCTGGGATTCGTTCCTTAGCTCTAAAAATCGAAGTCATTTTGGGGTTTATTTACGAGTTTAAGTCGCGTCTGGCCTACCATAGCGGCCCTCAACCCGCTTCAGCGGCACCTCCAGAGCGACAAAACCCAGCGCCAAAGCGGCTTGCACGAAACTGTGAGCTATTTTAATAATTCCAAGACCCCCATTTCACAACACACCTTTAACCAACGACGCTCATAAAATTCCCTTCACGCTAAGAATGATTTTGGGAGCTCTACTCGCCCGAATTCAATTTCGTAAAGTCGTACGAATTCCTTAACGAGTTATCTATCCCCTCATGTAATTAGAATTATAAATAAATCACCCGATTGTTACCAAATTTTCCTACACCTTAATGACTCCGATATCGTCCAAATCTGGACTAGGTTGGGAAATTCCAAGTCACTAAGAAAAAGTTTTCCGACACAAATTTTTCCTCGTTGGCTTTTCTATAACGACAGAACCCGGTCGTTACACATAGAGTACTCATATAGTCTATCAAACTAGTGTAAAATTCATATATATAGCTAATTTGACTGACATTTATTAAATGTCTACTTGAGAATTCAATCAACAAAGCTTATAAAATAGAATAAAAGTTTTTAAAAAATTGCATAAGAAATTTAAATATAAAACGATGATCTACATCTTAATTAAAATAAAACTAATGTAAAACATCACCAAAAATTAAAAATAAATTGCATAGCATGAAATTGGTCAAATTTAAGTAGAGAAGGAAGAAAGAACTGACATGAATGAAAAGATTAATGTAATGATGAATCAAGGGATTAACATTTGGAGTATATCTTCAAACCGTTATTACTGAGGAGAAAAGAATGATCTGGATGGGAGACAGATTTGTAAGAATGTTACAACTGAAAAGCACAAATGTGGGGGATGAGGAAGGATGGATCAATTTGAAAATCAATAAAATTGAGGGATGGGGCCTTCCATGATCGATACAATTGAGGTGATAACTTTTTTTGATCTGCTAAATTATTTCAATTGAGACTATAGATAAATTTACAACTAGGATGAGGATGTAATTAATAAATATCTTGCACTAGAGGACAAAAGAGTGAAATATTTAGATTATCATAATTCAAGACTTCTCTCAATTCCTTGAGGAATTAGGTACCTCCACCCCATCCCTCCCTCCAGGATGAGTATTGGCATCTTTATTAAACATGTTTTTCTTCTTTCATATTTGAGATTTTGGGAGCATTATTCACATGACTCTGCTTCCACATGAAAAATGTTAAGAGTTTTTTGCATTATGTTCCTGTTCTTATCTCCTTTCTATAACTAAAACTTCTCGACAGTAATTCATAGATCTTCATTCAAAAGTCCACTATATTTAGTTGAATCTGGTTAAAAGGTTAGTTCCTTTTTAATCCTCTCTTTGTCGATTGATATAAGATGCATTTTTGAAAATTTACTTTGGAAAAATATTTCCATTTTTTTTCAAATATATTTAATCACTTGGTGCAAAATTACGCACACTTGTTCACTTACAAAAATATTTTTACTCAAGTTTTCTTATGTCAATCCTTTTTCTTCTATTATGTATTTAAGTTTATCAATCTCATGTTGATAAACAGAGCATTGTATCACAAATGAAAACATCAATTAACAATGATCCAATTAGTGTTCTCAGCACCTCACAAACAATAACTACCATCAATAAATACACATTGTAATCATATAATTTAAAAAGAAAAGTTGCTACTTACAGTTCCACCAATGGAACAAAGTACCTCAAATAAGAAGGTTGCAACATTTAGATCAGGCAACGCCTCAATCGTTATGATCCAAAATCAGCCTTAGGGGCTCATACTATAAATCTCCAAAAGTAAAAATCTTAAGAGAAAAGAACTAACTATACTTAAACAAAACTATGGTGAAGAAATAACAAGTAGAAGAGGGGGCCATAACATAGCTATGTATAAGGCGATACAAAATATATAAAAAAGGCCCAAAAGTTACCGAGAAAGACAAAAATATATAAGAACCAATCCTTTACTTGGCATCATTGGTACAAGAGTGACTCAAAACAGAAAGGACTATATACATCAGAATTGCTAATCAAAATACAAAATACATAAACTGTACAAAAGAGAGAAAAATAGCAAGTCTTAGGATGCCAAAAGTTCCCCATGATCCAAGTCTACGATGTTCACGGAAGAATAAATGCTAAGCGAGGGTGGCCCATTCAAGGAGATGGATCAGAAAATGAGCATGAGTACCCAAACACTGGTACCAGTAGGCAAGCATCAAGGCATACATCAGAAGTTGATCGAGCTCAAAACGATCATAAATATAGAATAAAAAGTATGATAGTGCTAATACTATGATTAATTAGATAAAAGAAAATTAAAAATCCCTGAATAGTGAAGACGACGACAACAACAACAACAACAACAATAAAAACAACAACAACAACAATACTAATAATAATGAGCACACACAACCAAATACAAGGTAATTGTTGGGATATACTACTAACCATATGGTTGAGTTATAATATTGATTTTAATCCTTTATAAAGACTTTACGTTTATTGTTAATTATTATAATAAAGTCTTTGTTTGAATAGATCATTGTGTTTATATGTGTATCCATCACTTATATAGTAGACGATTTTTGAGTATGGAGTTGTTTAACTCATACGTCGAAGATTAAAATTATCGGTTCTTATAAGTTATAAATTAAATGTTCGCAATCAAAGATGAAGTTGGACAAATATCGTGATGACTGTAAAATAAGATTAAATATAATTCAATTTTAATTATGGAAATGGTAAAATTCCAACTTCTTGTGTTAGTACATTTTGCATGTATTGAACGGACCAAATTGAGATATGTATGTAGGTTCTGAATTTCAATAAATAATATCTCTATTCTATTACATGAGCTTATACTATTACTCTTGATGTATTTATTATGATCTGTGTAGTTTGTTTTATTATTTTATTCTATTAAAAGGCGAGACTCTATGATGAGTCAAATATTCCTAATGGATTGGATAATAACAAATTATATTCGTGAATTAATAATAAGTTGATAGAATCATATCTCAGATATGAGCAAGAAGACACCCCTTTATGGTTGCTTATAAGTAGTTACGTGAAAACCCTTCAAGTGGATTATATATGTATATTCGTCACATGAATTAATTTAAGAATAAAGATAAAGAATTAAATTAAATAATGGATTAAATTTTTCAGAAGTTTGATTTAATTGATTGGTGTCGGTAATCCTAACATGGGGAGTTAAATAAGTTGTAACGGAAAAAAATTAAAATTAAATAGAGGAGTGCAGTTACAGATTTTTACTGGTACAATCTGTGATTTATTATGATATGGTTAATTCATGCTCTTATGTATTAAATATTATAATTGGAAGCCTCAACTAATAAATTTGCGGTCCCTACTATGCCTGATTAATTGATCGAGTTTGAAAAAGAAAAGGAATGTTAGTATTTTTTTCAGTTTAGGAATAAATCGTTTCTGACTTTTATTAGTTTAAAAGAGAAAAAACTTTTTATCTCCTTAAAACAAGAAAGTGGAAACTACTGGGTTTCTTTGTTTCCTCAAAAGATGAAAGAAGCAAATATTGTTGTTATTGGTTATTAATCGATATTGATGGTGTAACACTCCAGAAAATTTTTGAACTAAGACTCGAACCGTTCTTCGTAGTGAGTGAATTTTTTTCCAAGGAATTAAAAATTTCTTAAGTTTTAAGGTCACTAGATGTACCTTGAGTTCCAAGAAGAACTAGAGAGAATTCTTTGAAGTCATTCCTAAGTTCTTCTAAGTTGTGGGTCAACTTCAAACGACCACAACTTTTAGCACAGGATGCTTTAGGTGTGCCATGAGATGGAAAATGAAAGGTCTTTGAATTATATTTCCAACACCACCAAGTTTGTTAAGTTTTGAGTTCGGATGAGTGAGATATGCCCTTTTGAAGTCAGGCTGTCCAAATAAGGAAAGTTACCCAAAAATAGTAAGGGGTATTTTGGTATTTTCCTTACCCAATCAGATTTAATTAATTTTTAGTAATGTTTTAGGGGTATAATCCTATTAGTTTCAGTTTTATAATCTGAATATACGCCTAGGGTTTTAGTTGAGAGTCCAAGAAGAGAAAAGAGGAGAAAAGAGGAGAGGATCAAAGCGTTCGTCAAGATTCTTGCATTTTGTTGCGGATTTTCGCCATCGGTTTAATCCCTAAGAGGTATGTAAGATTCCATAGTGTTGAGTTTGTTCACCCACACGCCAATCATGTTATTTTCAGCACAATTTCATTCTTAAAGTTGAAAGATTAGAGTTCTTGATGAGATCTTGATAGGTGTTCTTGAAGTTCATTCTAAATCTTGTTTTGTTGGGGTTTTGATGATTTATTGATATTAAAGTGAGTGTTTTGAGGTCTGTATTGAGTATATTAGAGTGTACTTATGTTAAATAATCGAATCCAAGTGATTGGGGAAGAAACCGTTCGATTCTAGGCGAATTAGGGTGAGAAAACGAACAAATAAGTTTGTCGGGTTTTCTGGGTTGGGGCTTCGCGCGTCGCGCCAGCCAGTGCTCCCCAAACCCTCTTCTGAAGTTTAGGGGCTGGTGCCCCATGCCACTCAGTGCGCCAGGGTCTCCTGCCCCATCCAATTTGTCGTCGGTTGCTCCGTTTGAGTTCGTTTAAAGTGTACCTTCACTACCTTTCGACTCTAACTACTCCAAGTTACTTCTAAACACCTAGAAATCATTCATAACATGATCATAACCTTGAATTCATAATTCAAATTCAAGGTAGAGTTAGAGTTAAGTTTTGAGAATTCTTTCGAACATTCTAAGAAAGTCTCTTTTAGTCCTTTTGTGGAGTCTTCTACAACTTCTAGTAACTTGTTTCAAGACTCGAGCAAGTGAGTATGAGAATGAGGAGAATGTATTCATGAGTCTACTTTAACACATTGAGTTGCTATCTACAATATTTACAACTTTTCATATATATTATATTTTTTTTTACTATTGCTCTATCCTTGAGTATCATGAGTTGAGTCTTTCCAGTTGAGTATCCTTAGAGTTGAGTATCTTGAGTTGATATGTGCTTTATTGTGTCGACTACCTTATTGTTGAGTTTCACTGAGTTGAGAACATTATTACTGAGTTGAATATCTTATCCTTGAGTACTTCTGAGTTGAGTAAGTTTGAGTAGTTTAGAGTATCCTTGAGTTGAGTAAGTTTGAGAAGAGGTAAGTATGTTTCCCTTTTTATCAAGTTCAGACTTATGTTTATGCTTTAGAATTCCCCTTACATGCTCGTCCATGTACTGAGCCATTTGGCCTGTGATGTTTGCATAATCAAGACACAACTTCCAATACAAGTGTCTACGATCGTGCAATAGTATAATAACTTAACCAAGGGTTGGGGTCGAGTCCCAAGGGACTGGTGGTGAAAATTAATAGAAAAATAAAATTAAGTTCTAATTAGTCATAGCTAAAAACATTGTCGAATATAAACACATTAAATAAAGGAGGGTGATGCAATCGTCAATTAACAATGGGGAGGGGTTTGTCACAAGTGAACGAAAAATCAGCAAAAACAGTGAAAATAAAGAAAGATACTAATATGGAGACGGGATTCTTGGGATGTGATAGGAATATGGGATAGACTAAATCATTGGGTACATGCTTTTGGTAGTAAATTCATTGAATATTTGTGACTAGGCTAGACTATAGTAGGGGTAAATTCTCTTTTGAGGAACTTACCCCAAATCAACCCCATTTCTCTCGAACACCGAGCTGCCGCTTTTAAGCACAGCCTCCGCCTTAGGCCACTCACTCTCTCGAGCTGAGTTTGTGGAAATGAGACTGCGGTTCACTCTCTCGAGTTGAACCTTATGTCGATCCACTTCCACCTGCCATCAATTTAGTAGTCTTGGTTTTACGACCTCTCTCTCGAGCAAGCCTAAAACACAAAGGTGAAATCATATTTTCAACTAGAATTTCATTAAGTTCCACCACAACTACTAAACAAAATCACATCAAAAAAACAAATAAACCACCAACAAGCAAGACCCAACAGATAATCTAACCCATATTCACAAAATCACACCCCAAGAATTGGGGTTTTAGCTAGACATGCTAAAGAGATAGAAATTTATACCAATATGAGTTTGCATTCAAATGGGTATGAAGATTTAAGTCTCAAAACAAGTTAAGAGTGAAGAATCCACAAGACCCAAGTCCAAAATCTTGGAGTTGAAACCCTTTGAACCTTCAAGTTCTTCAAAACCCTCTTTAAACATAGAACTCAGAAGTCTATATTAAAATTTCTATATTAAAAATCTGATATTAAGCTAAAACTCTCAACGAGTATTTATAGTTTTCAAAAATTTGTGTTGCAACGGATCATTTGGCGTTGTTAGTCAAGATCGCCGATCAACTCGGTGATCTACCCTTGGGTCGGTTTCATCGTCGTCTTGCTCTATCCTTCAACATCATCGTGTTTTGGATCATTGGGCGACATAGTACTGATTCGCGGAACTACTTCTTTTCTCCGCCGATTTGATCCTTTCCTTCAGGGCTCAGCACACTGGAACAAAAGGTGATCTCTAGGCTCATCGGCGACTCACCAATTGGGCTCGGCGATCCTCAGGCCTTCATTTCTTTGCTCTTTTCAACCGCCTTGTTCCTTTTTGCCAAGTAGTGTCCATGTTTTGCCTCAAACTCCAAATACTTGAAACTTAAGGCTTTTCATCAGATATTGAGAGAAAATATGCATTTGAGGTGACTAATTCTATCAAAATATAGCCCTAAATGAGTCTAATTTGTGGACTCATCAACACCCCCAACTTAAACTTTTGATTGTCCTCAAACAAACTCAAGTTTAGCCGTTCAAAAAGGAGGTCTCGAACAGTGCTAAACAAGACTCAATCAGGAATGCACACAACAAGACTCACTTTACTTATGCAAAGATCAAATGTGTACCCAAAGATTCAAGTTGTGACACACCAATATCAAAGAATCTCATGCTTACAATACTTGCTTCAAATGCAAGTTCAAGCTCAACCAAAGTGTTCAAATGCCCTCTAACAAGGAATGATTCCATATTCACACACAATGGTTTGAAATTTAAAGCTTCGGAATCAAATGCAACGTTCACACTCACAATGATGAATACAATGCATGCTTTCACCCATAGGTTTGCCCGTACTTTCTAATCAACATTTTTTTTAGCTCACTCAAGATCAAAAAGGTCTTTTCAAGGCTTGTAATGGGGCTGAGTGCAAAGGTATGGTCATTTAGGCTTAGTGACTTTTATCCTCATGAAATGTGGTACTCATAACACTTCTTTTCCTCTTCTTTAATTTCATCATTTTCACCTTAAGTTGTCTGGAAGCATAAGCTATAACCTTACCTCGCTGCATTAACACACAGCCTAGGCTGACCTTGGATGCATCACAATAAATCACATAACAGTCTGAAGTCAAAACAGGAGTTGTAGTCAACCTAGTTTTCAATTCTGCGAAGCTTTTCTCACAATCATCTGACCACTGAAGCTTGACCATTTTCTAAGTCAACCTAGTCAATAGTGAGGCTATGGATGAAAATCCTTCCACGAACCTTCTGTAATAACCCGCTAGACCCAAGAAACTTCTGATATCTGCAAGAGAGGTATGTCTGGGCCATTGTTTCACTGCTTCTATTTTATGAGAATCTACTCAGATCCCTTCGCTAGACACTATATACCCAAGGAAAGCAACTGATTGTAACCAAAACTCGCACTTGTTAAATTTGGTGAATAACTGCGATCTTTGAGAGTTTGCAGAACAACTCTCAAATGACTCGCATATTCTTCCTCATTCCTAGAGTAAATAAGGATATCATCAATAAAGACGATAATGAAAAAGTCCAAATACTGCTTGAACACTCTGTTCATCAAATCCATGAAAGTTGCAGGTGCATTGGTTAGTCCAAATGACATTACTACAAATTCATATTGACCATACCGAGTTCTGAAGGTTGTCTTCGGAATGTCACTATCTCTGACTTTGAGCTGATGATAATTCGATCTGAGGTCTATCTTTGAGAAATGACTAGCACCCTGAAATTGGTCAAACAAGTCATCAATCCTAGGGATGATATACTTATTTTTTATTGTGACCTTGTTCAACGGCCTATAGTCAATGCACATTCTGAGAGAACCATCTTTCTTCTTCATGATCAACACCGGTGCACCCCATGGCGAAATACTAGGTCTAATAAAGCCCTTATCTAGAAGGTCTTTCAAATGCTCTTTCAGTTCCTTAAGCTTAGCTAGAGCCATTCTATAAGGAGGGATAGATATAGGTTGGGTATCTGGAAGGAGATCAATTCCAAAGTCGATTTCCCTTTCGGAAGGAACTCCAAGAAGATCTTCCGGAAACTCATTAACCACAGGAACTGACTTAAAAGTTGGGGTTTCGGAGTTTGAATCCTTAACCCGAACTAGAGATCATCTTTTTGGCCTTAAGGTAAGAAATGAATCAACCCATAGGCGTTAAGCTACTACCCTTCCATCCTAAGATTGGTTCGTTTGGAAACTGAAAACGAACAATCCTAGTTCTACAATCGACTGAGGCATAATAGGAATGCAACCAATACATGCCTAGAATGACATCGAAGTCTACCATTTCTAACTCTACAAGATCTGCTAAGGTGACTTTCTGAGAGACTGTGACAGGGCAATTTCTGTATCCCCGTCTAACTATAACTGGGAGTAGAGACTGAGAAAGGTTCTGAGAGAGTTTCTGGACTAACATCAAACTTAACTGCTATATAAGGAGCAACAAAGGAAAGAGTAGCCCCTGGATCTAACAAAGCATAAACATCGAGATCAAAGACTCATAACGTACCAGTGACTACATCAGGAGAATCTTTTTGATCTTGGCGAGCCTAAAGAGCATAGAGCCTATTTTGGTGCTGTCCGCCACCTGTACCAGATGAGTTACCCTGCTGCGTCGGGCGACTTGTTGGTGCCGCTGAAGTTGTGGACTCAGCTCTACCATTGCCTCATTGACCCTGTTTAAAAGGATAATCCCTCAACCTGTAACCAGACTGATCACATCCAAAGCATCCTTCCTTTCTTGCAAGGCACTCGCCCGGATGGTTCTTACCACACTTCGGGGAAGTTGGGTAGGTTTTGGTACCTGGAACACTTCCCTGAGACTTAAAGGTGCTGGAGCTGAAAATTTTTGCTGACCCTACGAGTGATTTCCACCACCCGATTTCTGCTGAGAATAGTCATAGTTTACGGTCCTAGCCTTCTTGTTCTCCTTAGCTTGTTCCCTAAGCTTATCACCCTCAACCTGCCGAGCATGAGTCATGAGCCTAGAGATACTCATATTTTCCAGCAACATAGCATTTCTACACTCTGTCTTCACCAAGTCTGATACTCCATATAGAAACTTATTCATCTGAGCCCTGGAATTAGCAACCATGTCAAAAGCATACCTGGAGATTTGGGTAAACTTGATCCCATACTATTAGACTGTCATGCTACCTTGCCTTAAGTTCATAAATTCCTGAGCTTTACCTCCCTTAGCTCTCTTGGGAAAAACCTGTCTAGAAAAGTCTCACTAAAACAATCCTAAGTGATAGGAGCTGCATCTGTACCCCTTTTCTCTTTCCACTGAGTATACCAGATATGAGCCACATCCTTAAGTTGGTAAGATGCCAACTCAACCCGATCATTCCCAGTTACCTGCATTACTTCAAAGATCTTCTTGACTTCATTCATGAAGTTTTAGGGATCCTCACCAATCTGTGATCCTAAGAACTCTGACAGATTCATCCTAACAAAATCTCACACTCTGGCTGCAGCTGACCCAACATTAGCATTTGTCAGAACTGGAGACCGCTGATTGTTCTGATTGGCAACACTCTAAGCCAACATCTGAATGGCGTTCTAGAATTCTGCATTCGAAACTTCTTGATCTGGGACTGGAGGAGCTGCGTTTGCATTCCTGGCATTCGCATTTTTGGCGTTAGCTCTACGAGGAGGTATGATCACTGAAGCGTAGAACGTCAAGTTAGAACGAAATTGGATTATACCTTACGCACGATAAGAGTAACAAAAAAATGAAGATTTTTCCTAAAAGACTTTGTAGCCTCCCTCTCATTAGATGTGGTGCACTTCACACCCATGAAAAAGACTCTACTTAGTGCGACTTTTCAGACATCCTAGGACTCTTAAACCTAATGCTCTGATACCATGTTTGTCACACCCCGAGCTACCCCCGAGACGCAGACACGAGACCTAGGATCACAAGTGACCCCAAGCTAATCTTGCTGGCATAATCATGAGCTTACTAAAGATAAACTGAGAAATAAAACTGATGCGGAAGCTAATCGTACATAAATTTGAAATGATGGGGAATACCTATATACTAAAACTGAATATCAAATTTGAGAGTTTAATACAAAAGAAACATCAAACTCAAATAATAAGTTGAATCTAACTATGTCTGAAAATAGCCTCTAACTGACTAGAAGTGTTGGGACATTCCCCAGCTAAGTTTAGCAAAACTGAAACTAAAAGACTGAAATAATGAAAAGATAACATGACAATTGTCCTCAAAGAACAAGGACTCACCACTGATGCTGCTAACTAGAGATCGGGAACCGATCTAAGCGTGATCTGGATGCTGAGAATCTGAACCTACATCACAAGAAGATGTAGCACAGAATATACGCCAGTACTTGAAAGGTACTGAGCATGCAGGATAGAGGAAAGCTGAAACAAACATATAACTAAACAAGCAATAAAGCAATATTATAACCTGAACATGATATAGATACTGAATACTGAGTTAACTGAATGCAATGACCAAATTTAGACACGTTGATGCTGAATACTGATTATACTGAAATGTGGTCAATGCAATGGAGTCTGACTGAACTATGGGAGCAACTAATAACCAATAATAAAATCACATGAGCTAAATGTGGAATCCGATGTATACGCCCCATCGAGAGGACCTAATACACCCGGCCAAATGTGTACAGGCATGCTGGTGTGATCACTAAAATGATGCCCATAGAGGGGACTTACAACCTACGTGGCTCGTAGTTCTGTGACTATATGGGTGACTGACCCTAGTCCAACTCGGTATTATACTGCTCCCAATAGATTAAATGATTAACACTTTATGACTGAATTTCTATAATATACTGGATAGCTCACACTTGACATGTGAACTGAGAATGCACATTAATATACTTAAAGTAATGCATTCGAAAACCGAGGCATGTATATCTAAAATATTGAAATATCTGACCTAGCATGTGTAATTCAAGAACTAAACAACTGCCAAGCTAGGGTTCTGAAATTCATGCAAGAAATGAAGTAATAACAGGATAATCTGATTTGGAACATATAAATAACTAATTCATGACAATCTGTTGAAGTTCTAGAAACCCTAGGTTTAGTTGATAATAGGGAATCAAGAATATGTCTAAAATCTAGGGACCTAATGGGCGAAAGGAACCCACTAGTGAAATCCCACATACTTGATGACGAATTCCATGGAGAAATCCTTCGATTTCAGGGCTAGAACTGGAGGAAACTTGATGCGTTCTTGAACTAGGGTTGCTTGACCTTTTCTCCTCTTTCGCTTCTAATTTTCTAAGTTTTGATTAATGATCTGACTTAGGTAAGTTTTAGTTATGTTTCTAGGCTAAAACTGACCAAAACCACGTAATTTAGGGTTAAAACGATGTAGTTTAAGGGTCCAGCGAAATAGGAAAAGACTAAAAGACCCCTGACTTAAGTTGCAGACGGGGCTGACCATGGCCACTTCCACGGACCATGTGAGGGACCACGGACCATAAAGTTCCCCATGGTCCTCACTTAGTTCGGTGGTTTGAGGGCCCATCTTCATGGACCCTCCCACGACCCGTGTGAAAGACCACGGACCGTGAAGGTCCTCGTGGTCTTCACCTGGGCGTTCGGGTCTAAGGGACTGGCGAGGGGAGGCTACTGGTTAGGCTTCACGGACGCCCCCACGACCCATCTTTAGGACCACGGACTGTGAAGGTCCCCGTGGTCCTTACTTGGGTAAGGGTGTCTAAGGGCTAGACTTTGGGGCCTACTGGCTAAGCCCTTACGGACATCACCACGGTTCGTTGTCAAGACCACGACCCGTGAAGGGTCCCGTGGTCTGACTTCTGGGCCTGGTGGAGTTAAACTCCAGACCACAGGATGGTAAACGGATCGTTGACCCTGTCACGATCCGTGAACCTTGTCGTGGTTTACTGGTTTTAGGTAAGTTCTGTAATTTTTTTCTAGGTCTAATTTTTGAGGTGTTACATCACTACTAGAGTCATTAACTCTGACTAAGTGATAGACATACCCCTTGGAAACTAACTTTCTTTCCTTAAGGTACAAAATGAAACAACCCTTAGGCACTGCTGAACTACTTTTCCACTCTAAGACTGGCTCATTAGGAATTTGGAACTTAACAACTCGAGTTCTACAATCGATGGAGGCATAACAGGCATGAAGCCAGTCTATACCTAGAATGATGTCAAATTCTACCCTGTCTAACTCAATTGAATCAGCCATGGTGTCTTTGTGATTCATGGAAATGACACAATCACGATATACTCACTCGGCTAGAATAGACTCCCCAATAGGTGTAGAAACACAAAAGAGTTCACAGAGTTTCTCAGGTAGAACATCAAAACTATTTGCAACATAAAGGGTTACAAAAGATAAGCTTGCCCCTGGGTCTAGCAAAGCATAAACATCAAGAGTAAAGACTTTGATCATACTAGTGACAACATCTGGAGAGTTCTCTTGCTCTTGGCGACTAGTGATCACAGAAAGACGGTTTGCTCCTCCGCCAGTTCCGGAAGTAGCTCCTCTAGGTGCAGCCCTGTCTGGTGGAGTAACTAATGAATATTGGCCTCTATTGCCCTGATTCCCATTACCTTGCCGGTTCTTGGGGCACTCTTTCATGAAATGACCCTCTTGCCCATACTTGAAGCAACTTGTGGAGCCATCGCAACACTTACCTGGGTGGGTTCTACCATACTTAGCACATGCAGGAGCCCAGTTACCTCATTGTGCCACATTACCCTGAGAATAAGCAAGTTTAGCTCTGAAATTCTGACTATTGTACTCACATTTGTTCCCTTGTGCACGTGCACTAGCATATGATGGAGCAGTTCCCTTTTGCTTTTGTTGGAAAGAAGACCGGTTCACATTACTCTTTTGCTGCCCGGATTCATCCCCTGATGCCTTAGCCCTCTTATTCTTAAACACTTTTCTATCCCTCAGCTTTTCCTTCTCAACTTGTTCCACATGGGTCATCAGTCCTGCTATGCCCATGTCACCTATCAGCATTCCAGCCTTACCTTCCTTACTCGACAGACGAGACAACCCAACAAAGAATAAACTCATCCTGCTCCTCATGTCGGCAACCATCTCTTTGCTTCTCTTAGCTCACGGGGAAATAAACGCCCCATGAAAGCACTCTCAAAACAGTCCAACTCATAATTGGTTACGCGCAAGCATGAGTTAGAAATAAACTTTTTAGAGATAAATCCCTAACGCACGAAATGAATATGAAAGAACTGAGATAATTTCCCAAGTGTCGCAGCCTCCTAATTATAGATGTGGCGCGCTTCACACCGATAACTAGGACTCTACAGACGCGTCTTCATAGACCCCCTAGGACTCTTGAACTCTGTGCTCTGATACCAAGTTTGTCACGCCCCGAGCATACACCCTGGGGGGACTGGCACTCGAGAACTATTGCTGGCCCCAAGAGAACCCTTGGCCTGGCTTACTTACTCAGCGGAAGACTCTAAGCTTTATTAAAATGATCAAATGCACTTCTACTCAACTATTTAATAAAATAACTTAGAACTTTTAAAGGTCAAAGATTCAACTTGGCCAAAATGGCAACTCAAGTCTTAACAAATGAAATAAAAATGTAAAGACAACCGAACTACTAATTGTCTATGAAGCCTCTAAAACAAGGAGGGATGTCGAGACAAGACCCATGATCATCCTAACAACTGAACTACTAAAAGCAAATGATAAAAATGAGTCTTTTTTATAGCAAGGAGGCTCACCAATTGACTCTGAGTGCTCAACTGGATCAACAAGGCGTTGGATGCTAATCCTGGTTACCTGTGTCTGCATCATAACACGATGCAGACCAAATGACATCTGTACATTGAATGTACGAGTATGCGAGGGGAATACTAAACATAACATAAGCTTGAAAGGAATCTGAAAGAAACACTTACCTTGGCTTTACTCAACTCATGAATAACTTAACTCAATATAAAGCAATAATACACATGTAATATATAAAAAGCTTTTTAAAACAGTAGAAAGCAACTCAGTTTGTTAAAGAAATTAAAATGCAATAACAACTCAACTTACACATATAATAAAGTAATGTAATACTGTGGGAGTTTCTCTAACTGACAACCACCACTATGAGCCTAAGTGGTGATATAGCGTCTTGCCCACGCTGCCAGAACGGTCATATACTTTCCCATCATATAGAACGCCTTAACTAAGTGGATCCACTAGTCTATGCTAAAAAGCACTTAAGGAGTCATCTAAAAAGTATGATCATTTACTACCCATGATGGCTACATGGTTTATGGAGCCTTGAGTTAATATGAACTCGCATCCCTATATCGGTGCTCAATACTACTCCCAAAAATATACTTAGATCATATGTTTTTAAAAACAAAACTTCTTTCTTTGGTTTGAGATAATTACTCAAAACTTAACTTAAAAGCTCTTTTGGAATCGATGTTCCTTTTCTTGCTCAAATGTGAAAACATTTCTAACTTTTGGGAATACTTAGTTCCCGTATAATCTTTGAAGAAATGAACTTTACTCATAACTTTTTAGTCAACTCGAAACTTAAGTCTTAAAACAAAGTTAAATCGTTTGTGAAAGACTTTTGAAAACTTTATGAACTTCTCTTAACTTTACTTGACTTGACTCTTAATTTTCCATCAATTGAATTATGGATTCAAGGATTGTGATTTGTGATAGGAACGATCTCATGATGTTTAGGAGTGTTTTTAGATAATTAAATATGAGAAAAGATCAAGAAATCATTGTCTGGAAAATAGTCCGCGACGCGGAGATATATTGAAATTTTTGGTCGCGAAAATACTTTTTGAGGCAGAACGGTCCGTGACCGCTCCGTGACGTGAAGAAATTTTTCCCAAATCTGAGGAGAAGGTCCAAGACGCAGCCCCAGTGCCCAGAATTGCTCGACTATTTTCCTTCTTTATTTTCCAGCCCCAATTCGCCTAATCTCGGTTCTTTTTCCCAAATTCTTTTTAGATACAGATACCCAGCAAATGTACCTATGAACCTAACTCCAAACAACTCAATAATTTGACGTAATGATCTCAGAAACTTCTCAATCTCAGCCCAATTCAAGAACGACATCAAATTCAAGAATACATATCAAGAACATCAACTTTCAAACTCCTTTAGGAAAAATTCACGGTGAAATAAACATGTTTGGCATGTGGGTGAATGAACCCAATGTTATGAAAGCCTCACATACCTCGTAGGGATTACCCCTTGACGAAATCAACAAGAAATTCTTGAAGAACTTGACTATTATTGCTCCTTCTCCTCTTTTCTCCTCTTCTTTTCTCTTCTCTCAAAACCCTAACTTAATTTTCAAAAGCGTAAACTGACTAAGTTCAGTTTAGACCCCTAAGTAATTACCAAAAACGAATTAATTGAATCGGGTATGGTAAAGACCAAAATACCCTTCCAAAATCCGGTTTAGATTTTCCTTAATTGAACATCTCAACTTCAAATGGGCATATCTCACTTATACGAACTCGGAATCGTGAAAATTCAGCGGCGTTGGAAAGATTATTCCAAGATCTTTCCTACGATAACTGGAAACACACCTAACTCATCCTGAGCTAGGAGTTATGGTCGTTTGAAGTTGACCAAAAAAACTCTTAACAAATTTCCCAGATTTTTATATTCTTTCCAAAAATGACTATTTTCAAATTTTAACTTCTTTCTAGTTCCTTCAATTAGCGAGATGTTACAAAGGCATTCATTTTGTCATTCCAACGAGTCAAGTTTGATCCATCTAAATGTTCTAGTTTGACAATGTTATTTGAATTCTCAATAAAAGACACTATTTTCTCCATGACTAAATAACTCTTGAAAATTGTTAGAAGAAAAACAACAGAGAAATCAAAGCATTTAGGCGTGAAAAATCACTATTTTTCAAGATTTATTGCATGTATATTTTTTAAGGGATGACAGACAATTCTCTATCATGATACAATAAAATTTGGAATATATATATATATTATACGTTATTATTGGGAATGCTTCATATTTATAGAATCTGATACGAATACTTTTCATGAATAGTCATTCCTTTTCTGAATAGACGCAACCTTTAGTGGCTCCCTTTCTAAACAGACATAACATTTGGTTTAGTTAAATATTAACTATTAAATTCAAACTGTTCAAAATTGTAACAGCCCAAAAAATTATAAGCTAAGACTCGAACCATTCTTCATTTACTTGTAGGGTCGTATCAGATGATTCTTAAATTGCCCATACGTGTAAAGGTAAATTCTTTAGTGTGGGAATGATTTTTGATATCAATTAAGGTCACTAGAAACTCCTAGCACAAAGTTGAGTTGAAAGTTTCCTTACCGATTAAGTTTTGATGTAAGATTCTCTTTGGGTCAACTTCAAACGAGCATATCTCGTAGAATATAAAGAGCTACGTGTCCCATAACCGATCAAATTAAAGGTATTTGAATCTTCTTTCCAACGCCACCAATTTCGCGTCAATCTAAGCTTCAAATAAAAAGTTATGAACATTTTAGTAACCTGATATAGTGCAGTGACGAATTAGCCGACGGGAAAACATTAAAAAGGGTCTTTTTACCTATACAAAAACCCTAAAAGAAAAATTTGACTAATTAGAGACCCAAAACAATCAGATTTTCATCTATTAATCCATCATTCTTTTCTCACTCAAACTCTAAGGCAAAACCTTAAGGGAAAATCAAAGTAGAAGACTCCATTCAAGATTTTTTTTCAATCCTTTTCAACATTCTTCTTCAAGGTAAGTCTTTCTTCAAGAATTTCATTCTTTCCAACTCAAATTCCTCCATATAATTATGAATCACTAATGAAAATCATAATTCTTGGCCATAGAGTTTCAAGAAACTAATTCAAGAAATCTCAAGAAATGTTTTCTTGATTTTTCTCCTTCAAGCTAGGTTCAAGGCTTCTAATCAAGTTCTTCTTCAAGATTCTTCAAAAACCTTGTTCTTCCAGGTATGTAAGGCTATCATAGTGTTGGACTAGTTCATCCTCATTCCCTACATCTACTTTCAAACAAGTAAAAGAGTAATATAGGATTCTATCCCTAGATTTGAGTATTCTTGAGATGAGTTGATTTTGATTTCTTGAGTTCCTGAATCTTTTTGAAATTTTATTCCTAATTATTGAATTGCTATATGTTATGCATCAAGATTCTTGAGTTGATTCGTTCATGTCTATATTTCAGCATGAACCCTATGAATTGAGTATTTTTTAGATGAGTAGTATCATTGAGTTCTGAGTTCTTGAGTTCTGAGTACTGAGTTTCCATATTGCTATTAAAATCATTGAGTTGAGTTTTTCATGTCCATAATTTCGCATGAATCCTATAAATTGAGTTATAAATTTTGAGAAGCTTTTTGAAGCCAACACTTGAGTTTTAAACTCAGTTTTTGAGAAAGTAAAGATGAGTTTTGAGAAAGAGTTTCTAAAACATGATTAGTATGACAATCGAGTATGCCATCAATGTTTAAGCAGTATGGTATCTTGATATACCATCAATGTTTATGCAATATGACTTCCTGAGTCATCAATGATCATATTACAATATGATTTTGATATATTTTTGAGAAAAAGTTTTTAAGTATGAATTGAACTAGAGTATAAGGGAACTAAGTATTCCCAAATGTATCAGTGTTTACATTGATAAAAGAGAAACTTTGATTTCTAAATGAGTTATGAGTTCAAAAGATACTTCAAGAGCAGTTACCTCTTTTAAGAGGTAATTTGAGCAATTATCTCAAAGCAGAGGAAGATTTTTGTTTTTAAACACATAAGTATGAGTTATATATATTATTGAGAGTAGTATTGAGCACCGATATGGGGATGAGTTCAGACAACTCAAAATTCTCATAAACCATGTATGCCAACATGGGTAAAGGGTCATACTTTTTAGATGTTTCCTTATTGCTTTTTAAGCATAGCTTAGTGGATCCACTTAGTTGAGGTGTCCTATATCCTGACAAGGTATAGGACAGTTCTGACAGCGTGGGCGAGACGTTGTATCATCACGTAGCTCATAGTGAAGGTTGTCGGTTAGAGAATCTACCAAATACCGCATAGCCAAGAGAATCGGCAATGTTGCTTATGAGTTGGAGTTACCACAGGAGCTAGCAGCGGTTCATTCGGTATTTCATATCTCTATGTTGAAGAAGTGCATAGGCGATCCTTCATTGATCCTACCAACTGAAAGTATTAAGATCAAGGATAACTTATCTTACGAGGAGATTCCTGTTCAGATTTTAGATCAGCAAGTTTGTAGGTAGAGAACAAAAGATGTAGCATCAGTCAAGGTCCTTTGGAGGAACCAATTTGTTGAGGAAGCTACTTGGGAAGCCGAAGAGGACATGAAGAAGAGATATCCACATCTCTTTGAATCCGGAGGAAATGTAAATTAAGGTACTAATTTCCTTCTTAGTGCTCTTTTAATTATAATGAGCATGTTGTTGTTGTTGTTGTTGTTATTGTTGTTGCATGATTGCTTGTTGGGTGTTTGAATTGATGTTACACCCTTAGCCTTGTAAGAGTAATCTCATTTGAGGACGAATGTTTTATAGTTGTTTCCAATACTTTAAGGTACATCTTAACAGCCCAAACTCATCCATAAACGTGTGATCATACACCTTGAATCCTGTCACGACCCGAGAGTACCCCTTAGTCGTAACATGGCGTATTCGACCCCGAAGGGGTCTTATACAAGTCACATAGTCATTCATTGCATTCAATAATGAAAATAGTGCGGAATAAAAAAAAACTTATTTACATCCACACATTTAAACTTCATTAAAACAACTTTAAAAACACACAGCGGAAGTCTAAGTCTCACATGGCCATCTTAGACACAGTCA
>JAJOOR010015631.1:0-29983 GCA_036250505.1 Solanum acaule | reverse complement strand
AGCTTGTAAAACAGTGAAAACAACTTAGTTCGTTAAAGATAAAGCAATAACAAACTCAACTTTACTTAAATATAAAAGTAATATAACTTTTGTGGGAGGTTCTTTAACCGACAACCACCACTATGAGCCATAGTGATGATACAACGTTTTACCTCATGTTGCCCAAGGACCATCCTATACCTTGCTGTGATATAGGACCTTACTTAACTTAGTGGATCCACTAGCTTAACTTACGTGATCATCTAAAAAGTATGACCCGTTATATCCCATGTTTGGCTACATGGTTCTTATGGAGAGTTGAGTTAATATGAACTCGTGTCCCCAATTCGGTGCTCAATACTACTCCCAAAATTACTTTAGCTGATAAGTGTTTTAAACACATCTTTCTTTAGTTTGAGATAATTGCTCAAAGCTTAGCCCAAAGGCTCTCTTGGAAAACATAGTTCCTTTCTTACTCAAATGTAAAAAACAGTTATAAACTTCTTTGGGAATACTTAGTTTCCTAATAACTTTTGAGAAATGAACTCAACTCTATACTCTTGGCTTAACTTGAAACTTGAGTCTTAAAACGAAGTTAAAACGTTCAATAAAGACTCTTGAAAAAAACTTTAAAGACTTACTTCTTAACTTTTAGACTTGCCTCTAACTTCACTTGACTTTGATCTTAACTTTCCTTGAATTGGATTATGGATTCAAGGGTAATGATCTCATGTTTATGGATGACTTTGTGATGTTTAGATGTACCTTAGGGTGTTGAAAACAACTAGAAAACATAGGTACATTACCAAGGAACATGTATGAAAAAGTGGGGAAGGAATGAGGAGGATTGGAGTCCTTGGCTCTCTGAGAGGCGCGGGGCACCAGCCCTCAAGTTTCAGAAGGCCTGCTGGGCGCACTGCATGGCGCGCCGCCCCAATGGTGGAACTTCAGAGCCCCTTTTGGGGCGTGCTGGCTGGCGCGACGCCCCAGCCTTTTCCCCAGAAAATCCGACTTTTTTCCTTAGTTTCTCCAACTCTAAACCCTTTCAACAACAAATGTTCTTTCCCCAAACACTCATAATCATAGATCGGAATATACAATAGATTCAACTCGAAATTCCATCCGGAAACATGTACCAAATCAACAAGAAACTTCAACAACACAACCACAAGAATTCAACAACCACAACCAATCTTTTCTCGGAATTAAAACAAGTATGGTGTGTGGGGGAATGAACCAACCCAACACTATGATATCACATACCTTATTAGGGATCACCCCCCCGATGAAAACCACGACGATCTTGACGAACTTTGCTCTTTCTTCTCTTTCTCCTCTTCTTTCTCTCTTCACTCACAACCCTAACTTTCACTTTTTAAAAGGGAAAAACTGAATTAAAATCAGTCTAGGCCCTTAATATAACCAAAAGAAATGGTTAGGGAAAAGACCAAAATACCCTTACAAATTCGGACTAAACTGCCTTGTGCCAACAACCCAACTTCCAAAGGGCATAACTCACTCATACGAACTCGAAATCGAGCAAACTCAGTGGCATTGGAAAGATCATTCCAAGGGATTTCTAAACATAACTGGACATACACCTAGCTCATCCTGAGCTAGGAGTAATGACCGTGTGAAGTTGACCAAAAACTATTTTTTTTTCATACTTAACTAAATTTCCAGATTTTGAATTCTTTCCAAAAATGACTATTTCCAATTACAAGCTTCTTCATAGCTATTTCAAATTGCACTATGTTACATTTAGTTCACAACTTCACATTATACAAAACGTCAAAATCTAAAGTAAGAACCTTATTCCTCTTAATTTCTCTTTATGTTCCACTTGTAAAAAAAATTCAATACATTATTGTGTTGTCGTGTCAAATTTATTAGAAAAGTCATATATTTATTTTATAAGTATTTTCTTATTGGTTCAATCAAAAGCCGAACTATTAAAGACCAAAACCGATAAATCAAAAACTGATAAAAATCTATCATTGGTTTGGTTATTGGATTAACGTATTTAAAAACTAAAAACCGATAAATGGAATCGATAATACATAAAACCAAATCGAACCGACCGATTCACACCCCTATTTAAATGTCTTAAACAAAAGTGATGGTACCTAAATGTGGCATGTCAATTTAGAGAATTATACACGGATGAAAGTATTTTGTGACGTCATCTGATATCAATGTTATACCTTAACGACCTTTGACAAAGTACAAGTTCAAATAATTCAAAAACAAAGTCCATTTCTCAATGCTCTTATTCATAACTATTGCAAGGCAAAAGGTAATATTGAGCCGTTACCGTCCGTTGCAATCGTAATCAACAACTTGATATCATATTTTTCCTATACATGTGTTTCATCTACCGATATTAAGGGATGACAAAAAATAAACCCATCAATGCACGACTTGAAAGTCCAGAATACGTAGTTGAATATATTTTCAACGGCATCATCATGTCGCTCTATCTTTCGTTCGACTATTATGCCTGTATTGAAGTGTTTCAAGGCTCCCATGAATCTTAGCAACTCAGCAAAACAACTTTTTTCATTACTATAGACTTTTTCAAAGGCGCGCTTGTGTCTAAGATAGGTCTTTCTTCTACTTATTAAAATGTCATATGCTTTAAGGACAACTTCTTCGCAGTCTTTGATGGAAAACTTGACAGGTAAAAATAAAATTAATTATCAAATAAAGAAATCAATATTTCCTTATTGAAGTAAAATTATCTAAGGATGAAATAGTACATTCGCGTTATTAGTTTATCATTACGGAGAACATAATAAATCATTTCAACATCCGAGTTGAAATGTCCTTCGTGGTATGTACTCATATCATATGTATGTTCTTCAATGTATCTTCTAACTTTTCACATGTTAGTATGTTTATCCTTAAAAGAAGTCAGCAAAAATCTACATCCTTGTTCAATACACCTTCAAACTAACTAAGTACTCCCCTCACTATCTTTAAATATGAAAGCTTAACTTGTTTTGCAATTGTTTCTTTGAATTGAACAACATGCCTTTTTCAATATCAAATAACATTATTCATAAAATTTTGTGCACACCACGTATATAGTGATGTATACTCATCATATGTATTGACAAAGATATCTAGACCATCTGAAAGATGATCAAGATCTGAAATTTCATGAGAATGAAATTCAAGCATGCACTTTGTGGGTGATATAATTACTAACTATTGAGTCGGAAGTGGAAAAGATTTTTTGCCATGAAATGGACTCATGGACATCGGTCTTGGTGACCAATTGGGCGTAAAAAAAAATCATCATCACTAGATCATACCTCAAATGAGACATTATCTCCCGATAGCTTCGCATTAGGCAAATCATCACAAACACTGGCTGAAGTTGAGCCATAAATTGAAAGGTCACGGTCATCGATATTCACATAATGAACGAGCTCATCTTGCATTATATTTTTCCTATATGTGTAAAAAGTATAATTATTTACCTCATAAGATAAACTTACTTTAATAAAAATCAAGTGTTGGACTTACCGATAATAATCATTTGCATCAAAAGTAGGTGAGACATAAAAATTTGAGGATGTCGCAATATTTTTAATCATTTCAAGTGTGAGGATTGATCAAAATAATTATCTAGTCCATAACTTGAAGCAATATTCTTCTCATGTTGAGGTAATCCACTACAAAATATAAAATAATAATAATAATAATAATAATAATAATAATAATAATAATAATAATAATAATAATAATAATAATAATAAATCCTATAAATTAACAAATAACTGTCAAAATCAACAAATAATAGTCAAAGTATAATTATTGAGTATTACCAGTCACTTTCATTAATAGTTTCATTCAAATAAAAATCACATCGATAAGTAAGAATATTTTGGTAATGAGTCATGTTAGGAAAATTACTGAATTGGATTATGGATAATCCATCAGGGTTATTACAATTTTCTAATTGAGGATAGATATCAGCCGATAAAGGAGAACGTTGTTGACTAGTCCTAGGCTCCTTCCTAACATAGATTTCAAACATAGTTAATTTGATTTGATCTATGTAGTCGTTTGGAACCCTCAAATAATCGATCAACGATTTGTCATTATAGATAATCCACTCTTCAAAATTTACTTGCCCTTGTGATAAAAATAAATTAGGATATTTTTTGACCGTAAATCAAATTGTAATTAATACTATTTACACTCATTCTTTAATAAATTGATGAAAGAAATTTTTGATATCGGACATTAAGTGAATAATTAACATTGTGTTTGGGAGGACAATTATGATGAATGATATTTTCATCATATATAATTTCACCACTCAAATAAATTGAATTTCACGACCTAAAGTACACCCTAGGCATGACATGACATATAAGACCCCGAGAGGCCCTACACAAGCCACTTGACATACATACAATACAACATAATAGAAAGTACGAGAAAATTAAGCAATAGGTCTCATATCATAAAAGAGTTTGACATAAAAGCGAAAGTCTAATCATAGTTTTGAAAAGTCAATCTATACATCAAAAGAGTGGTTGGGACGTAACTCACACACCACGTACAATAATCCGAAAACGAAAGACATGAGAAAGCATAGTGTAACGACCTGATTTCTTCATTAGGGAAAAGCCAACGGGGAAAGAATTGGACCAGAAAAACTTATTGGTAAAGACTTGAAATTTCCTAGCCTAGTTCAGATTTGGACGAAATCGGAGTCAGTAAGGTCTAGGGAAATCTAGTAACAATTAGGAGATCTAATTATGAATTTTATCACATGAGTAGATAGCTACGATGTTAAAGAACCCATACGACTTTACAAAATCAAATTCGGGCGAGTAGAACTCCTGAAACTGATCTTAGCGTGAACGGGTATTTCTGAGTGTCATGGTTGAATATGTGTTGTGAAATGGAGGTTTGGAACTCTTAATTTAGCTCACTATTTTCGTGTAAGCCGCCAAGGCGGGATTATTTCCGCCAGGGTGGGGCCGCTGTAGAGGGATGAGGTCCATTGTGGCGGGACAGTAGCGACTTAAGTCGGGAATAAATCCCAAAAATGTTATTATTCTGCAAATTTCATTCTTAAGAGTTAGTAGACGACCCCAGGCGATTTCTTGGCAGTTTTCCATGAAATTTGGTGCTAAAGGTAAGGATTTTACTTCCCTAATCCATTTTTTGATCCGTAGAGCTTGGATTCTTGGTTAATTACTACTGGGGGAGGGTTTTGATCTGAAACTAATGGGGGAAAAAGCCCTAAATTGGGTATTAGGATCTTGGGTTTGATCTAGGGTTATTGGGTTTGTTATAATCCGGATAATTAGACCTTTGATTGTTGATCCTAGCATATATTAATTGTTTGCAGACCTAGAACAAGCGGAAATATACAAGTGCCTTAGGGGATTCAAGCTTGGATTCGAGGTAGGTGATGGTTGTGATTTCATGTTGTATGATATAAGTTTGTACTTGCTTTATCATAATACATGTATGTATGCAAATGTTGCATTATTGATAACACTAATCGTGAATGAGGATAATTGAATGCCATGAATCATGACTTGATTATATGATTTTGAGAATGTACTTGTGATTGTGATTGTCGCTTGTTGAATGGATTGGGTGTTACGTTCCGACACACTAACTGGGATCGGTTGCCACGTACCGGCATAAACATTGGAACGGGTGTCATGATTCGACACACTAACTGTGATCAGTTTCCACGTACCGGCATAAACATTGGAACGAGTGTCACGATCCGACACAGTAACTTGGATAGGGGACCACGTATCGGTAAACTAATAGTTTGGGTATGGGTTTCATGAGAGGACCATTTAATTGGGTTCCGTGAGAGGACCATTGAATTGTGTTGTATATCTACTTGTGATGATTACGTTCATATCTAATGATGATTGAGGTTGAAAGACTATTTGTTGTTCTAAAATGATAACCAATGTGTATTATTGAGAACGTGGAATGCTACATTGATCCTGAAAAGATGACTAATATTGTATATGTTCGGTATATGCTTGTTTTATAATATTGTGGTTACTTGCATGTGTTTCGCTTATTGGAATAGCCGCGTGATCCTAGCAGTACACTGTGGTTGTGTACTGATACTAAACTTGCTTGTTCTTTGTTGAGTACAGGGCTTATTCAGGCGACTATTGATAGACCTTGGCTAGGTGACTATTGAGCGTGACCGGATTCAAGGGTGAGCCAATTTTTTCAGGCTGCCATAGATGTTTCTTGTTTAAGTCCACTCTTTTCAGACTTAGACTATTTGTTTAAGGTGTTTGTTTAGTCTCGGGGTTGTACCCTTTGTTCTTAGACTTGTCATTAGTAGAGTTTTGGTACAATGACTTTCAGGTTCTTGGGGTTAAGACTTCTGCATTAGTTTGGTTAAGTTATTTGTTTAAACTTTGGAGTTTATGGGAATTCCATATTTCTTTTGGTCATTTAAACCTGCTTCCGTATCTTTAAATGCATAGTTTTTGGTTAAGTTGTTTAGTTTGGGTTCTAGTAATGGTTCTCCCACTAGAGGGTTAGTGTGGGTGCCAATCACGATGGTCTGGGTCGTGACAAAGTTCGTATCAGAGGCCTAGGTTCGTTGATCTAATTGTACCAAAATGATTCTAGTAGAGTCTCGCCGAACAGTATGAAGATGTCCATATTTTTCTTCGAGCGGCTATAGGACTTTAGAAAAAAGTCACCTCTTTCTACTCCTTCGTGCTATGACTTGAATCCAATTGGTATCTAGGTGATACAAATTGGTATCTTTCCTCCTTCACTCTATGGTCCGAACTAGAGCAACAAAAGTGGTAACATCATCACTAGCAAAAGAGGATGTGTATAGACTACCGATAATTGAATAGGGTCACCATTCGGAACAAGTATTCACTGCCTCAGATAGATGATCTTTTGACCAGTTGCAGGGTGCGTCAATTTTCTCTAAGATTGATCTAAGGTATGGTTACAATCAGTTAAAGATTAGGCCTGAGGATATTCCCAAGACGACGTTTAGAACCCGCTATGGGCACTATGAGTTTCTAGTTATGTCATTTGGGTTGACAAATGCGCCTGCAACTTTTGTGAGTTTGTTGAATGGTGTGTTCAAACCATTTCTTGATTCGTTTGTTATAGTATTTATATATGACATTTTGGTTTATTCGAAAAGTGAGGAAGAGCATGCCGACCATACTCGTATTATTTTGGATGTTCTTGGGAAACAAAAGATGTATGCAAAATTTTCTAAGTGTGAATTTTGGTTGACTTCGGTTGCCTTTTTGGGGCATGTAGTTTCAAAGAAAGGAGTAATAGTAGATCCCCAAAAGATTGAAGCAGTTAGGAATTGGGTCCGACCTAGTTTTTGACTGAAATTAAGAGTTTTGTGGGGGCTCGCTAGCCACTATCGTCGCTTGTGAAGGGATCAAGGTCAGATTTGCAGATTCGAGTTTATAGGTGACAACATTCAAGAAGTTTTGGTAAGGGACGGTTAGATAATGAACACAATTAATTTGGAAAAATGCATTTAGTATTATTGTCATAACATGTATGGGTTGTTTAACGAATGATGAAATTAAGTTATGTCAATTGAGGTTAGAAGTTATACTATGATTTCCTGGATTGATGGTATATCAAAGAGAGTCATGATATGACTATTACAATAGCAACAATGCTTACTTGGTTAAGTTATTAAGTGTGTTACAATTGTGGAGAACCTGGGCATATGAGGAGGAAATCAACGAGGCCGTGGAGACCGGGGAAATAGTAATGCGGGTAGAGGAGTAGTGTAGCCATGCAAGGAGGTTGTCTGTCAAGATGACATGGCTCAATTTTATGCCTTTCCGGGCAAGACCGAGGCTGAGGGTCAGATGCAGTGATAACAAGTACTATTATTATTTGTGACTGGATGGCTAATGTGTTATTTGATCGGGGTTCTACTTATTCTTATGTGTCTGTGCGATTTGCCTTAGAATTTGATATGATTTGTGATATACTTGATGCCCCCATCCATGTTTCTACCCCAGTTGAAGAGTCAATCATAGTCACCCATGTATATCGTGTGGTCCTGTTGTGTTATGGATTTTCAGATTTGGGTTGATTTGGTTATGCTGGATATGATTGACTTGATATAATCTTAGGCATGACTTAGTTGTCCCCCTATTATGCCGTGCTTAATGGTAATGCTAAGTCAGTAACTCTAGAGATCCCAGGTAGGGAAAAGTTAGAGTGGGAAGGGGGTAAAATCCTAAGTCAACTAAGGTCATATCTTTCGTGCGGGGTAGGAGACTGGTGGGGCAGGATTGTTTGGCGTAATTGGATCATATTCGGGATGTTGAGGTTGAGTTTCCCTCTATTGAGTCTATTTTCTGTGGTGTCAGAATTTAGAGAAGTGTTTCCTATTGATTTGTTTGGTATGCATCCAGATAGAGATATAGATTTCGACATTGACTTGGAAACTGGCACTCACCCTTCCGCATTTCTCCTTATCGCATGACTCTGACAGAATTGAGAGAGCTTAACGATCAAATCCAAGGGCTTCTTGATAAAGGTTCCATTTGTCCTAGTGCTTCCCCGAGGGGTGCTCCTGTCTTGGTTGTTAAGAAGAAGGATGGTAGTATGAAAACTAATGATTTTATCTTAAGCCATAAAAGAGTGGATTGATAACGGAATGACAAGCTTATGGATAAAGAAAGTCCCATTGAGTATACTTGGGTGAAGGAAATTGAAGTATTTTAGTAAGAAAGTGCATATAAAATTGTGTTAGTCTTTTGAATTTGATGAGTTTACATGAGTTTGAGGCGTTGTGTTGATGAAAAGGTTGACTTCATAGTAATAGTCAAGGCTGACTGAGTGTAATGGTAATAAGAGTTCGTGATGGATTGTGACGGAATGCAAATATATAATAAGATTGCTGGTTAAGCAGATTTTGTATAGTAATTATGACTTGCGAGTATACAAGGTCATGGTTTTCTAATATTTGGTGAGTAACGTGGTTGTATGGAAAGTTTTAAGAGATGGTGGGACGCCACTCGAATAGAATTTTAAAGAGCTAGAGTCATAATGAAGAAAAATAGTGGGATGTGGTACAACCTTTAGAGAGAGGCGAGAGCAAGAATATTTTATTTGATTGCAAAGGCTAAGAGATATCTTCAGAGTGGTAGATAATTGGGTTTAGAGACACTTAATTTCATTAGTTTTGCGGTGGCTATGTTAATATTGTCATGGGTCCATCAGATTGGTTGACAACTACTGGAAAAGACTTGAGAAAAGAGTGTACAAACATTAGCTCGAAAGTGATGATAAGTGCTATGTTTTTTTTTTTGAGTTTAGTAATGAGTATGATTGAATTTTAGTGAAGGATATTGTAAGATCGATGGAGATGCGATCAATGATAAGCGAAGATCTATGTATTCATAAGAATCTTCAAGGTACAACCTAATGTTGATAGATAAGGGGATTGTGTTATACAGTTGAATTTACAATTTAGATTTTTCATTGAAAGTCTACATTCGTGGTAATATATTTTGTCAAGGTATGAATTGGCAAGGTGAGAAATGATCAATTATACCCAGTATTGAGCATTTGAAAGGACTTATACCTTGGATGAGTCATAAAGTTTATTACTATTGATTGTTAAGTACCTAAGAAAGGTTTCATTTAAAAATGTTGGTTTATAATAAGGTAAATGGTCGGAGTGTATATGATGGTTGTTAGTATTATGAGTATGATTCACTAGCTATGCTCTCGTGTGTTTTCACTTTTGTGGGTGGATCCTTAGTGGTGGACCAGGGGTACCGAATCCTGCGATGTTCTTTTGATTGAGTGGGAGGATTAGGAAGATTTGGTTATTTTGAATGACATAATTTGTGTTGTCTTGGAGTTGTTAAAGTATTTTAGTGGTTCTACATGTACCACCTTGCTTATGAGAATTCATAGAAGAGCTACCATGCGTATTTATGGTTGTCCGACAATCTATTATTTCATCTTGTCGTCGAGGTCATGTATCGATTATGTGTGGTTGAATGTGGGGATCATTAGGTCCAGTTCTACTGTTCTTAAGAGGTAACCTGTAATTACTAAATCTAGCTTCTCGATAGTGTTGTTAGAGGCTTTGTATGCCTGGACATATCCCTTGATGAGTATCTGATGTCTAAAGATCAAATTTTTTATAACTTAAGCTCATGGGAATTTATGTTGTGGGATGGAGATGTTGTTAAGAACTATGATTGTTTGGGTATTTTGAGTGTGTATTGGTTGGTTCAGGTTGACCTCTAATTGTAGAGAGTATTGATTTAGAGTTTTATCATGGTTATGTGAGAAAGGATTCTTCCTGATGGTTGTGTCAAAGTACTTGATAACATGTTGCAGACATGTGTACGATCAACTTTGGTTGTTATTGGGAATAGCTTTGTTGTTAGTTAAGTATACATACAACAATAATTATCACTCGAGTATGGTGATGACTTCATTGAGGCATTGTATGGGAGGATGTGTAGGTATTCAATTGGTTGGTTTGGGGACGAAGATATTATCATAAAGTGAGACTCACTTTTGTTAAACAAGACCTTTTGTATGAGGAAGAACCGGTTGAAATTCTTGATCGCGATGTCCGGAAGCTAAGGACATGCGAGACAAGTATCCCCAGTTGTTCAGCAATTCAGGTACTACTCTACCCTTCTTTAGCCAGTCTTTCCTAGTGGATCACTCGGGGATGAGTGATGGGTAAATTGGTATCTATTGTGCGACCTGATTCCGTCATTAGGTAAAAGCCAATGGGGAAAGAGTTGGACCAGAAAAACTTTTTTGTAGTAACTTGAAATTTCCTAGCCTAGTTCAGATTTGGATGAAATCGGAGTCAGTAAGGTCTAGGGAAATCTGGTAACAATTTGGAGATCTAGATATGAATTTGATAACATAAGTAGATAAATAAGACGTTAAGGAACCCATACGACTTTACGAAATCGAATTCGGGCGAGTAGAACTCCCGAAACTAATCTTAGCGTGAACATGTATTTCTGAGTGTCATAAGTTGAAGGTGTGTTGTGAAATGGGGGTTCGGAACTCTTAATTTAGCTCACTGTTCCCGTGCAATCTGCTAAGGTGGGATTATTTCCGCCAGGGTGGGGCCGCTATAGCGGGATGAGGTCCGCTGTGGCCGGACAGTCGCGACTTAAGTCGGAAATAAACCCCAAAAATGTCATTATTCTGCAAATTTCGTTCTTAAGAGTTAGGAGATGAGCCCAAGCGATTTCTTGGCAGTTTTCCACGAAATTTGGTGCTAAAGGTAAGGATTTTACTCCCCTAATCCATTTTTTCGATCCAAAGAACTTGGATTCTTGGTTAATTACTATTAGGGGAGGGTTTTGATCTAAAACTAATGGTGGAAAAAGCCCTAAATTAGGTATTAGGATCTTGGGTTTGTTATAATCCGAATAATTAAACATTTGATTATTGATCCTTGCGTATATTAATTGTTTGTAGACCTAGAACAAGTGGGAAGAATCCGAAAAGGGAAGATTCAAGTGCCTTAGGGAATTCAAGCTTGGATTCGAGGTAGGTGATGGCTGTGATTTCATGTTGTGTGATATATGTTTGTACCTTCATTATAATGCATATATGTATGCGAATGCTGAATTATTGATCACACTAATTGTGAATGAGGATAATTGAATGCCATGAATCATGACTTGATTGTATGATTATGAGAATGTACTTGTGATTGTGATTGTGTCTTGTTGAGTGGATCGGGTGTTACATTCAGACACACTAATTGGGATCGGTTGCCACATACCGGCATAAACATTAGAACGGGTGTCACGATCCGACAGACTAACTGGGATCGGTTGCCATGTACCAGCATAAACATTGGAACATGTGTCATGATCTGACACACTAACTTGGATCGGGTACCCCATACCGATACACTATTAGTTTAGGTATGGGTTCGATGAGAGGACCATTGAATTGGGTTCCGTGAGAGGACCATTGAATTATGTTGTGTATCTACTTGTGATAATTACGTTCATATCTAATGGTGATTGAGGTTGAAAGACTGTTTGTTGTTCTAAAATGATAACCAATGTTTATTATTGAGAACGTGGAATGATACATTGATTCTGAAAAGATGACTAATATTCTATATGTTCGGTATATGCCTGTTTTATAATGTTGTGGTTACTTGCATGTGTTTTACTTATTAGAATAGCCGCATACCAGTACACTACTGATACTGTACTTGTATGTTCTTTGTTGAGTACAAGGCATCTTCAGGTGGCTATTGATAGACCTCATCTAGGTGACTATTGAGCGTGACCGAATTCAAGGGTGAGCCAGTTCTTTCAGGCTGCCATGGATCTTTCTTGTTTAAGTCCACTCTTTTCAGACTCAGACTATTTGTTTAAGGTGTTTGTTTAGTCTCTGGGTTGTACCCCTTGTTCTTAGACTTGTCGTTTGTAGAGTTTTGGCACAATGACTTTCAGGTTCTAGGGGTTAAGATTTCCGCATTAGTTTGGTTAAGTTATTTGTTTAAACTTTAAAGTTTATGGGAACTCTGTATTTCTTTTGGTCATTTAAACCTGCTTCTGTATCTTTAAATGCATAGTTTTTGGTTAAGTTGTTTAGTCTGGGTTGTAGTAATTGTTCTCCCACCGGAGGGTTAGTGTGGGTGCCAATCGCGACGGTCTGGGTCGTGACACATAGTAATGGTGACATGATCCTTGGAACATAAGGACTCACCAAGTCTTCAACAATCAATCAATCAACTAGCCACCAGCGGGAAGAGGAAAAACTTCGGATCCTAAATTATGAGACAATGTAGGCACAAGTATGCATTAGTACATAGAATGTACTAAGTATGGAAAAATGTATGAAAACATGAGACATTATCATAGGGCGGCGTGAAGGAAAACATGATATGTATCACCAAGCTAAAACATAGTAAAACTTTAAAAGAAGAATCATAAAAAATGAACATGGTCAATGCATCTTAAAATCATAATGAAAGCTTCATTAACGCATTTAGAAACTTAGTTCATTTTTGGGGGATATTTACCATTAACCAACATAGACCATGTCAGCTATAACATAGAATCCGGTGTCTTGGTCCCACATCGAAAAGAGATGTCTTACTTGCCAGGGTAATACCATAAACTTTTAGCTTAGGTGGATCCACTAGCTATGTCACTTAAGACAAATCGTACATGGGCACATAGTTAGTGACAAGGATATTGCTACTAGAGACCCGACCTCTACTAACGGGAGAGCCTCCATCTCAATATCCTCTGAGTGCTAGGTAAAAATCCCAACGAAATATTCATATTCATATTCATATTTATATTATCATTCTTGGAAAAGCATAGTTTAGTTACCAGTTTAATCTTAATTCATCATAGAGTAGCTCTTTTAATCATGATTCATACATGTGTGGAAAACCTTTCACCAATCATGACTTCATACTATGTGAGAAAACCTTTCACAATTTCATTGATGCTTATCTTAAAGAAATTTTAATTCATAAAACATCTTTTCCATAAATCATGCATAACTTTAATAAGTCATCATTTATAGGTTCATAACTTTCTTCATAAATTCATAGTCAAAATCATGAATAATGCATGGATCCATATGAAATCAATTGAAAAATATGTAATTGAATCAAATCATTCATAATAAGATTAAAATCAAACAATTGAATCATAACAAATAAGACCCACGGAGAATTAGATAAAACCATAATCAATTTTGATGAAATTGAATTGACAACTTGGATATCTTTTGGGACCCAATGGATGAATGGAATCCATTGGTGAATTCCCACATACCTTGATAATCAAAGCCCAAAAGCTATAGAGTAAAAAGGGTACTTGAAGCTTGAATTCTATGTTTTCTTCCTTGAAGCTTGAGAGGAGGGGATGAATGTGGATGGAAATTGGGGTTTTGAGAGAATGAAAGAGTTGAGTTAGTTATAGGAATAGAAATCTAGTTATATGACATAAAATTAGGGTCAAAATGACAAAGTATAGATATTAAATTCATAATATAATACCTAAATATCCTTGAGAAATAACTGTCGAACAGTCCTACGGTCCGTAGAACTTTCTATGGCCCGTACTGGTCAACCGTACAACCAATGAAACCCAAAAGTCCTTCCAACTTCCATGAGACATTTCTACGGTCCGTCGTCTGGTATATGGTTTATAGACCCCTTCCGCAGAATCTCACTTTGAGTCCAAAATTTCACTTAGTCTTGATCTCTTCTACGAGACTCCTTTTACGACCCGTAGAACAAACACCGACCCATGAAATTCTTTTGTAGGTCTGAGGTCTTAAATCAAATCTCTGAATTTTTTAAAGGAAAGTCATTTACGGCTCGCCTAAGTTCATATGGTTCACCATGTCATGTTGTAGGTCAAACTTCAGAAACTTGAAATTTCAGAAATTCAACTCAACTTCTACGATTGCCTTTCTACGACCCGTAGGACTTTCTACTGTCCGTAGATTGGACTCATAGTTCACTACTTCAAACAAAATTTTGTAGCTTTTCTTTTCAACTTGACTTTCCAATTTATGAGGTGTTACATTAAAACTCTAGCTTTTGGTACAGAAGACATTATCTATATGATTGAAATGAAGAAAAATAGAGGATTAAAGATGTTTAAGGTGCTATATTTTAGCATTCCTAAATAAAGCTTGGAGGAGTATGAGGATTAAACAAAATAAAAATACATAATGTAATAATTTTTTTTGTTTTTATGATATGTCGAATCAATATAATTGTATGCCAAACACTTCAAAATCTGCATAAAGAGACACAATTTAATGTAAAACGAAAAAATATTCCTTTTTTGTAAAACAAAATTAAAACTCTCACTTTATAAAGTGTAAGAAAAACTTCCACTTTGTAAAGTGAAAGAAAAAGTACCATTTTAAAGTGTAAGAAAAACTTCCGTTTTATATTTAAATATAGACATTAACTATTTTAACGTCTGTCATTTTTTTTTTATATAAAACGGAAAAAAGCTACACTAAGCCTCTTTTAGTTACATTCTAAAATTGTGGCTTATTTGTGTCAATTTTATCTCTTTATGACTCAAATAAGTTTCGGACTCGTGTTTATGAGACTCATCTTGTACAATAACTAGGAATTGATGCTACTGAGGAAAAAAATGTTAAGAATTTACTTCTCATTGAATGGAATTAGTGAAAGAATGTCCTCCCTACTCTCCGAACAATACTTCTACCGTTCCTATTTACTTGTCAAATATTTCCAAATCTGATTTTCCTTTTTACATGTCATTTTTGACAAATCAGGGAAGGACACATTTGTTTTTTCTATTATATCCTCAATTTATTAACATTGAGTTAATGTTTTTGAAATATGTATTGAGTAAATATATTTGAAACTTTATCAATTAATAGAGGTAAAATGGTAAACTTACTATATCATTTATTGTTTTCTTAATAGGTGTGCCAAGTTAAAATTTGACAAGTAAAAAGGGACGGATGAAGTATCAAATTGCTTTTTTAGAATTTTGCATTCAAAGCATATTCAGACAAAGTGAACTGATGATTCCCTTCATTATGATGGTAATGTTATAGTGGAGAAAATGATCAAAATGGTCCTTAATATATAGGTAATTTTTTTATTTTGGTCAAAAATACATTTTACTTGATTGAGGTGGTCCTTAATGTATAACAAAAGTGTTTATTTTGATTCTTAAGAGATTTCACTTAATTGAAATGGCTCTTAATATATAATATAATGTGTTTATTTTTATCCTTTACCTTAAAACTATTAGATTTATCAAAAAAATATATTAAATTTAATTGTTAACCAACGTGGCTAACAAAATTCATCATTATTATCTTCTTTGTTAAATTTAGCATGTGGGATCCACAGGAAATTTATTACGTGGGATCCACAAGTAAACTCGTGTTTTTTTTAGGTTTTTCAACCTTTGACTTTTTGGATTGGTTTGGGTTCTTAAAATACCAAACCAAACTAATAAACTTCAATTTCTTTTGGGTTTTTAGATGTCACACGCCGAGGCTACCCCCTGGACATAAACACGGGACCTAGAATCACGAGTGACCCCAAGTTAACCCTGAGCTGACATATCATAAGCATACTAAAAGATTACTGAATAAATATACTAAGCAGAAGCTTAAACAGTGATAACTAAAAGCGGGAATACCCAATATTGATCTGAATATATAAAAGACTGTGATTTTAATAACAACTGGAGGATCAAACTCAAAACTAAAACTGAATCTAGTACTATGTCTGAAAAAGCCTCTAACCAACTAAAGTTGTTGCGACATGCCCCCAGCTAACTCTAGCAAAACTGAAAACTGAATAAAAAGACTAAAGTGTAAAGCATGTCTATTGTCCTCGAAGTATGAGGACTCGCCACTGAAGCTACTGAACTGGTGATCGGGAACCGATCTATGCGTGATCTGGATGCTGAGTACCTGAACTTACATCATTAAAGGATGTATAGTATAGTATGCATCAATACTTGGAATGTACTGAGCATGCATGATATAGAGTATAGCTGAATAAAATACATTACTAAACAAAGCATACTGAGCAATAACATAATCTGAACATGATGGAAATACTGAAACATGCTGAAAAAAATTGAACTGGATGCAATGACCAAGTACTGAACAAGTACTGAACATGCTAAGATTGAATACTGAAGTATAACTGAAAACCTGGTCAAATGCACTAGAGTCTGACTGTGGGAGCTACTATTAACCGACATAAAACCACATGAGCTAAGCGTGGAGTCCGATGTATACGCCCCATCGAGAGGATCCAATATACTGTGCCAGGGTTATAAAGGCATGACTATTCGATGTATACGCCCCATCGAGAGGACCCAATATACCTTGCCAGGGGTATAAAAGCATGAATGGCGTGATCACTAAAGCTGATTCCCAACTGAGGGGACTTATAAACCTACGGGGGAATGTAGTTATGAGACTATAAGGGTAAAATGAAACCCTAGTCCACTCGGGGCTAAGCCTACTCCCAACTGAATATGTGTATGATACATTATAACTGAAATACTAAAATACTGAATAACTCAAAATACTGACACGTAAATCTGAGAATGTAACAATTATATACTTATAATGTGACATTCGTAACTGGAGCATGTATATCTATTTAACTGACCTAGCATGTGTAATTCATAACCTAAGAGAATCTAGACAACTAGGGTTCTGAGCTTCATGCAAAGAACTAAGAAATGATTCCAAGAAAACATGATAATCTGATTAGGAATACTCTAACAACTAAATCGCAACTAATATCTAAGGTTTAGAAACCCTAGGTCTAAGCAAGATATAGCGAATCAAGAATCTGACTGAATTCTAGGGACCTAGTAGATGAAAGGAATCCCCCAGTGAAATCCCACATACCTGGTGATGAAATCTAAGGAGAAATCCTTCGATTTTGGGGAGGAAACTTTGAAGAACACTGCTGCTTGTTCTTGGGAGTTTTTGTTGACTTTTCCTCTTCTTTTTGCTCCATGTTTGAATGATTTTAGGTGAATGAGGGTTTTGACTAAGTTATGAGGCTTAGACTGAGTAAAATGACGTAGTTTAAGCATAAAATAATGAAGTTTAAGTTCCCAACGCATGGGAAAAAGATCTAAATGACCCTATCTTAAAAGCTGCCGAAGGCCACCCATTGAGGGACTTACTGGCCGTAGGTCGACCTACCAACCGTACGTGGGATTGTCGTTCAAGTCTGCCCGATAGGGCTTCACTAAAACAAGCATAATTGTTTACTCGGAGATGGGATTTTAGCAAACTCAGTGACGTTGGAAAGAGGATTCAATTATCTATTATTTGGTAGGTCATGTTCCACCTAATTACTTTTGTGCTAAGGGTTATGACCATTTGAAGTTGACCCAACATCAATTTCCCTCTAACTTGCTGCTGACCCTCACCTACGGTCCATAGGTCCAACCACGGACCGTATTGGTCGACCGTGGGTGGGATCAGAGACCATAAATATTTGGTCCTCAATGACGGACCCCACCTACGGACCGTGTGTCAGAGCACAAACCGTCGTTGGCTTCTATGGTTCTTGCACCAGGTCTAAAAAGCTGCAATTTTTTCTATTTTCTTAAATCCGAGGTGTTACAATATCTCTCCCTTGGGAACATTCATCATCGAATGAAGTCTAAACAAGCTAAGTATGGAGGGAAGATGCTGCAATTCCTATCACTAAGTACTAGAAATTGATATCTAATTGAACTGAGTTCCAAGGACATGCAAATATGCTGAAAATGCAAGAAAAACTGAAGGAACAAGGTACTAAGACTGAATTTGCGCAAGAGTAAACTGAGAGACTGGAGAGGAAACTATTATCTCACGCTGAAACAGAATCGGAAAGAAAGAGATGAGGATACTTGGCCTTAATGGCTACTTCAACTACTCATCCACCTTAGGAACACATAAGCGACCATCTCCCCCTTGGGAGAAAACCTCTACTTTCTGTTGTTGAACTGCACCTTCTAACTGAAATAATATAGGATCACTATCCTGTTTTCCCTTAACCTCCGCTACCAATGAAGGTTCTGATCTATTCTGGACTATCACACCACCATCTGATGTATCTGCAAGACTAACTCCTAAGCGACCAAGTCGATGACCATCTTTTGGTAATTCCTACCCTTTTTCCTCACATGTGCTACACCACCCTCTAGATCACCTTTCTGGCCTTAAGGTAAGAGATAATTCGACCTATATGCACTGAGCTACAACTCTTCCATTCTAAGACGGGCTCATTGGAAACTAAAACCAAATGATTCTAGTTCTACAATCAACTGAGGCATAATAGGAATGTAACCAATCAATGCCTAGAATGATATCGAAATCTTCCATTTCTAACTCTACAAAATCTGCTAAGGTGACTTTCTAAGAGATTGTGATAGGGCAATTTTTGTATACCCGTCTAGTTATAACTGGTCACCAACTGGAGTAGAGACTGAGAAGGGTTCTGAAAGAGTTTCTGGACTGACACCTAAGGTTACTGCTATAAGGAGAGTTACAAAGGTAAGAGTAGCCTCTGGATCTAACGATGCATAAACATCTAAATGAAAGACTCGTAACGTACCAATGAGCACATCAGGAGAATCTTCCTGATCTTGGTGAGCCTGGAGAGCATAGAACCTGCATTGGCGCTGACCGCCACCTGTATCAGATGACACACCTTACTAAGTTGGGCGACCTGCTGGTGTTATTGGGGCTGTAGACTGAGCCCTACTATCATTACCTCCTTTCCCCTTCCTGGCAGAAGGGCAATCCTTCACCCGATGACCAGACTGACCACTTCCAAAACATCATTCCTTGCTTGCAAGACACTCTCCCGGATGGTTCTTACCACACTTTGGACAAATTGGGTAGGTCCTATTTCCTGAAACACTTCTATGAGTCTTAGAGCCTAGTGCCCTACTATTCTGATCTTGTCAAAACAGTAAGTGATTTCCACCACCCGATTTCTGCTGAGAGTACTCATAGTTCCCTGTTCTAGCTTTCTTGTTGACCTTAGCTCTTTCCCTAAGCCTGTCTCCCTCAACCTGCTAAGCTTGAGTCATGAGCCTAGATATATTCATATCCTCTAATAACATAGCATTCCTGCACTCTGTCTTCACAAAGTCGGATACCCCAAATAGAAACTTACTCATTTGTACCCTTGGATCGGCAACCATATGTGAAGCATACCTGGAGAGTTGGGTGAACTTACATCCATACTCTTGGACTAACATAGTACCTTGCCTCAAATTCACAAACTCCTGAACCTTAGCCTCTTTTAACTTCTTCGGGAAGAACCTATCCAGAAAAGCTCCAGTAAAACACTCTCAAGTCATCGGAACTACATTTGTACCCCGGTTTTCTTTCCACTGGGTAAACCAAATGTGAGCAACATCCTTAAGTTGGTAGGATGCCAACTCTACCATATCATTGCCAGTTACTTGCATCACTCCAAAGATTTTCTTAACCTCATCGATTAAATTATGTGGTTCCTCACCAACTTGTGACCGTAGAAACTTAGGCGGATTCATCCTAACAAAATCTCGAACTCTAGCTACCACTGATCCACCATTTCTATTAGTAGGAACTGGAACCTACTGATTGCTCTGATTAGTCATACTCTGAGAAAAAAGTTGGATAGCATTCCAAAACTTTGCATTCCAAACCTCATGGTATGGGACTGGAGGGACTGCGTTAGCATTGCGTGCATTAGCATTCCTTGGGTAAGCTCTACGAGGAGGTATGATATGAAACGCATAACGATGGATTCAAAAGGAGATCATACCCACGCACGATAAGAATAGCAAGAAAGTGAAGTTTTTCCTAAAACACTTCGTATCATCCCTCTCATTAGATGTGGTGCACTTCACACCCATGAAAATGACTCTACTTAGTGCGTCTTTCAGACATCGTAGGACTCTTGAACCTAATGCTCTGATACCAAGTTTGTCACGCCTCGAGGCTATCCCTTAGACGTAAACACGGGACCTAGGATCACGAGTGACCCCAAGTTAACCCTGAGTTGGCATATCATAAGCATAGTAAAAGATAACTGAATAAATATACTATGCAAAAGCTTAAACAGTGATAACTAAAAGTGGGGAATACCCAATACTGATCTAAATATATAAAAGACTATGAATTTAATACAACTGGAGGATCAAACTCAAAACTAAAATTGAATCTAGTACTATGTCTGAAAAATCATGTAACTGACTAATGTGCTTGGGACATGACACCAACTAACTCTAGAAAAACTAAGAACTGAATAAAAAGACTAAAGTATAAAGCATGTCTAATGTACTCGAAGTATGAGGACTCACCACTGAAGCTTTTGAATTGGAGATCAAGAACCGATTTATGCGTGATCTGGTTGTTCAATACCTTAACCTACATCACGAAAGGATGTAGCGCATAGTATGCATCACTACTTGGAATGTACCGAGCATACATGATATAGAGTATAGCTGAATAAAATACATAACTGAATAAAGCATACTGTGCAATATCATAATTTGAACATGATGGAAATACTGAAATATACTGAAAAGAACTAAACTGGATGCAATGACCAAGTACTGAACATGCTGAGACTGAATACTGAAGTATAACTGAAAACCTAGTCAAATGCACTAGAGTTTGACTATGGGAGCTACTATTAACCGACATAAAACCACGTGAGCTAAACGTGGAGTCCGGTGTATACGGCCCCATCAAGAGGACCCAATATACCTTGCCAGGGGTATAAAGGCATGAATGGCGTGATCACTAAAGCTGATGCCCAACAAAGAGGACTTATAAACCTACGGCGGCACGTAGTTATGGGACTATGAGGGTAAACTGAAACCCTAGTCCACTCGGTGCTAAGCCTACTCCCAACTGAATATGTGTATGATAAATTTTAACTGAAATACTGAATAGCTCAAAATATTGACATGCAAATCTGAGAATGTAACAATTATATACTTATAATGTGACATTCGAAACTGGAGCATGTATATTTGTTTAACTGACCTAGTATGTGTAACTCGTGAACTAAGAGAATCTACACAACTAGGGTTCTGAGTTTCATGCAAAGAACTAAGCAACGATTCCACGAAAACATGATAATATGATTAGGAATTCTCTAACAGCTAAATCACAACTAATATCTAAGGTTTTAGAAACCCTAGGCCTAAGAATGATATGAATCAAGAATCTGACTGAATTCTAGGGACCTAATGGATGAAAGAAATCCACCAGTGAAATCCACATGCCTGGTGATGAAATCTACGGAGAAATCCTTCGATTTTGGGTCTGAAACTTTGAAGAACACTGTTGGTTGTTCTTGGGAGTTTTGGTCGACTTTTCCTCTTCTTTTTGCTCCAAGTTTGGATGATTTTAGGTGAATGAGGGTTCTGAGTAAGTCTGACTAAGTTATTAGGCTTAGACTGAGTAAAACAACGTAGTTTAGGCATAAAACAACGAAGTTTAAGTGCCCAACGCATGGTAAAAAGACCTAAATGACCCTAACTTAAAAGGTGCCGAAGGCCACCCACGGAGGGACCTACTGGCCGTAGGTCGACCTACCAACCGTAGGTGGGGTCGTTGGTCAAGTCTGCCCGATAGGGCTTCACTAAAATGAGCATAACTTTTTACTCGAAGATGGGATTTTAGCAAACTTGGTGGCGTTGAAAAGAGAATTCAATTATCTATCATTTGTTAGGTCATGGGCCACCTAATTCCTGTTGTCCTAAGGGTTATGACCATTTGAAGTTGACCTAACATCAATTTCCCTCTAACTGGCTGCTGACCCTCACCTATGGTCAGACCTACGGTCTGTAGGTCCAACTACGGACCATACTGGTCGACCTTGGGTGGGATCAGAGACCATAAGTATTTGGTCCTCAACGATGGACCCCACTTACGGACCGTGTGTCAGACCATGGACCATCGATGGCTTCCGTGGTTCTTGCACCAAGTCTGGAAAGCTGCAATTTTTTCTATTTTATCAAATCCGAGGTGTTACATAAGATTTTTCCGATAAAGTAGTCATGCAAATATATAAGTATAACTTACATAAATCCCATAGTGTAAGGAGTATAATTACATCCTTTAACTACTCCTTTTCTAATTACAATAATCCCTTAATTTTTACACAATCCGTATACATAATTCATTATTCGGATACATTAATGTTGATACATTATGTATCAAGTTGTTACAGTGAAAAGGGAAAAACAACAGATTATCCAATTAAAATCCCATAAATTACGCTTACACATTTCTTCTTACTGTCAATCAATCAGACGCAAATCCTAAGAGAACCAAAAAATTCAAAAATAAAACTTCTTGTCCATATTCAATATTCTCCATGTTCATCGAAGAACCATTTAAATTAGATTCAAATTTGCTAAAAATTTGATAAGATACATAATGAATAGTTGTTGGGACAAACGATTTCTTTTGTGAGTCTCAAATATATCATTACAGGAGATCGATGAGATGAGGAAAGTTAACAAAACCATGCTTAAGATCCATAACAATAACATTCTTAACATTGAACCCAACATTTTCACCAGGGAGTGCCTCCTGGAGAGCTTTGTGGTGCATCTCTACAGACTTGACTTCACTTGTCAAACCAGTAGGGCCAAAAGTCACAACGATACCAGGCTTGATCACACCAGTCTCAACACGACCAACATGTACTGTTTCCATACCACCAATCTTGTAAATGTCCTGAAGTGGAAGACGAAGGGGTTTATCAGATGGTAGTAGAAGGAAATCACTGGGAAGTGTTATTGACAATGAGATTCAATCCCTGGCAAATTATAATAGGCTAGGACAATTCAAAATTCAAAATTGTTATTCCCATTCTTCCAAAAAACTCTCAATTTTCGAATCAAAATTGTCGACAAAATTTGAGATACTTTGCATATTAATACAACATTTTTCTTCCCATTCTTCCAAAAAAACTCTTAATTGTCGACAATATTATTCTTCCCATTCTTCCAAAGAACTCTCAATTTTTGAATCAAAATTGTCGACAAAATTTTGACATACATTGGAGATCCCATACATCATTGAGGTGAAGAAACAAGAGCCTGGATTTTTAATGTTATTTGTTATGCATTAATACAATAGACAAAAAGGCTGAAGAGATACACAGCTTTGATGGATCATCTATCCCATTTATAATGTTGTGTAATCATTTTTTGAATTGTGTTTTTGAGATGGATAGATTTATCAATTCATTACTATTTATGTATCTTGTTTAAATTGATAAGTGTTGTATTTCTACTAGATACATTAAATAAGAAATTGTTGCCTATAAGATGTTAGGTTTGAGGTCAATACATTACTGTTCGGTAATTGTTATGTATCAGATAGATTTAATATAATTTTGAATTTACGTATCATGCCTAAAAAAATAGTGCATGATACATTATTATAAATGTAATTGTTTCAAATAACAATTTTTGTCTGTGATACATAACACAAAGTTTATGTATCAAGTACATTTATATTGAGCATGATAAACACTAATCGAAGATTCAACAACATTAGAGTTATGTATCAATACCTTAATTATGAACATGATACATTGCATAAAACAAAGGTTAGTGTAGCAGTGATGTATCAGATCAATGATAACACTAACAAAGACTAATTTAAGAATCAAAATAAATGAGATACATTGAAAATTTGAATCTTTGGTAGTGATGGTCGTGCAATGGTAGATTCAACTTTAGTTTTTCCTTTTTGGCATTTTTCAACAGTAGATTTAGAGCTCGAGCATGCATTCTTCTACGACTTCTCCGCTCTCAAATTCTTCATGATTAATGGATCGTTTCAATCAATTTTCATAAAAAATTTCATCCTTAGAATCAAATGGGTAAGTCCATACTAAAAGAGGGAGCATAATCCATATGTATCAAAAATTTGTAGATGAAAAGGCTGATACATGATAAATGATACATTTGGTAGAATTTTTATATCAAGTATCAATACTAATTAAGGTTATGTATCAAAACTAATACTTGAACACGATACATTGTGCATGATAAACTTGTAATGTATCATAATGTTGAAACAAACACATTATACATTAGTTTAAGAAACAAAATCAATTGAATACATTAAAAATCTTAACACATGTATCAGAAAAGATGTACAACCAAAGAATCGAAAAAAAAGGTCAACAATCTGATCAACGAAAAGCAAAAAAAAATTGACGAAGAAATCCTCATTTGTTCTGCATCAACTCCCGTATCTTTTTTTCACTGTCAACAAATGACGTCACCTATGGATTCAATCCAAAGCCCTTACCAGAGCAACTACCATCTCGATCTTTTCCCTCCTTTTTAGCATATTTTCCACAGTTATTTTATAAGTCGAAGATGTATCCTTCTCGAACTAATTGAGTAAGCCTAATATTAAAAGATCGAACCAACGGAACGAAGTGTATCAAGACCGCCATTAGAAATTTCTGGAACTACTTCAAATGCACTCCAAGATGAATTTTGTGCATTAGCAACGTTTTCCACCCCTCTTCCAGTAAAAAGACCTGGAGTAACCATTCCAAAAATCAACTTTTCATTTTACATTTTACTTTTTGCGTCTTGAGACATATATCTGGCAACCAAAATACATGTCACTGAAAAATTAGGCATAAACAATTCTTTTAACGAGCATCTGCAACAAAAATTGAAACATTCTAAAATCTTACTTGTTGACATGCATAATATGTGAAAATTACATCCTCTCGAAGATAAATAATTGAGTGTTGGAGTAAAGAACTTACAGTATAGAGTAAAAAACACCATAAGTCATTAACATCGTAATAGTAATGCTTTCTACAACAAGTAGATACAATATTAGTTACTTAATCCTGGAACCATTCCGAATGCGCTTCAAGATGAACTACGTGTATTAGCAATGTTTTTCACCCCTCTTCCAGTAAAGAGACCTGGAGTAAAAGATTCAATAAATTTTTAGGATGAAAAAACTAAAATAAATAAATAAAAGAAATCAAAATCTAAAGTAATGGAACGAAATCTACCTCTTGAATAACTTGAAATCATTAATTGGAAAGAAAAAAGATTTGAAATTCAAAAATGGATGAATGGAGGTAACTGTGGAGAGATTTGTGGCGTGAAAAAAAGGAAGGAAAATCATGGGTATGAGATTTCAAATTAATGTATCCAGAATAGTGGATGATATTTTTGATATTTTTTGAAATGGTAGAGAAAATAAGAAAATATGATAATAAAGAGTGTGTAGTTAGGTAATTTGTGCTCCAAATATTTCTTTAGTCCAACCAAAATACAACTATTTAAGGTGTTTCTTACGAAAATAACACAAAATATGAGTTGAGTGATGACACTAAAATATTCAAAATAATAATAATAATGAAATCGTATAAAACCAATACAAGTATAGTTGGGTTTATTCTCCAATACCAAACCAAGTCAAACCAAACCATTAGTCGGGTTCTTTTTCTGGTTTGACTCAGTTTACTCTTTAATTCAGTTTTTGATTTGGTTTTGTACACCCCTAATCGTCGTTTTGATATTATGGTATATGGTATATAATTTTTTTTTGATATTCGATACGATATTTGATATGTAGAAATAACATATTGAAATATTGAATACCATATTGAAGTATATAGTTACATCAGTTATATATATATATATATATATATCTTATTATTATTGTTATTATACTAACAAATATGCAACCTAGTATTAGTATAAACGAAATGTTTAGAAGTTGAAACTTTGACTACTTTATTTTGTAGGGGTGTTCGTGGTTCGATTTAGATCGGTTATTGATTAAAACCAAAACCAAACCAATCTAGTCAGTTTTATAAATTTCTAAAACCAAACCAAACAAACCAAAGAAATAACCGTCGGGTTGGTTATTGTCGGTTTGGTTCAATTTGATTTAGTTTTTCTAGTTTATCCAGTTTGAAAGTAATAGTAATTTTTTTGAGGACTTACGTCGATAGACACAAAGATCTAGCACATAAACAATCCAAATAAAAGCTATTGTCGGTTCAATTATGCAATTAAGCAATACTAGAGTTATCATTACACGAACAAAGTGTTTCAATTAAGAGAAAGTGTTCCTATATAATGTGAAGTAGGGTAGGTAAAGACTAAAATGGATTTTAATGGACTTGGACTTAGGATTGTTATAGTTGGGCTAAAGTGTTGGACTTGAGAAAATTGTAAATTTAAAGACTTCGCTTAACTTATCGATTCGGTTTGGTTATTTTTGTGGTTGTTTTTAGTAAAACCAAAACCAAACCAAATAATATCGGTTTTCAAAATTTAAAACCAAACCCAACCAAATATCGGTTTTTTTAATTGATTTGGTTTGGATTGCGGTTCGGTTTGGTATTTTAACCATAACCATGAACAACCCTACTATTTTGATTGAAATGTCTTTTAAATGTAACTGAATAACAAAACGAGTTGTTTGTACTTTCTTTTGAATATATAATTCAACATGTATAATGTGTTAGTATGAAATAATTGAGATTTCTTTTGAATTGTCGAAGTTATAATACTCTATTATGCAAGTATATATTAGTCGAGTTAAACAAACTATTGCTACCAATTTACCATACCACAAAATATCGAAACTAAACTTTAAAATACCGAACTATACCGAATTAAATTGATATAATAATAATACAATAGTTTTAAAAACCAAATATTAAAATTTCAAATACTGAACCATACCATACCAATCCTATTAACAAAAATGTGGGGTCTAAAGACATTGCTTTACCCTCCCTCCAGCCGGCTCTTGGCAGCATACTATTATATAGTGAAGGGTAGAATGTCACAATCTGATTTGCCTTTTTTGTTTATATAAGTCAAAACTCATACTGCTGGCGACATCTCAGCATGCATGCAAGAAAAATACGAGTTAGATATGGTTTCATGAACCTAGTATATTTGCCTTGAATTTTATGTGTTTTAAATATTTTTTTATAGAAACTCTTTGATGTCAGAATTATTTTCAACTGTTTTTTTTTATAGAAACTCTTTGCATAAACCAGCTTTGCGAACTCTTTGCATAACATTGTTCTCTTTTTAATTAAAAGAAAATTGATGATAGAGAAAAAAATCCTGCTAGGTATGTATGTGAAGAGAATCCCACATAAGTAGAACAAGGAAGATTTGGCAGGTCTCACTTATCAATCCTAAACTTGGATTCTACTATCAAAACAAATTAAATAAGGGCAATGCCCTACTACTTCACACTATGACCCACACATTCAATTTGTATTTCCATGTGAGGAAGGACCTTTTCTCCCATTCCCCATCCATTCCTAATTCCACTTGTTTGTCAACTCCAATTCCCATCAACAAAAATATCATAACTAATATAATTTCATAAGTAAATACCGAGCGAAGTAATATATGTGCAGATTCTACTAATCTTTTTGTGAGAAAGATTGATTCTGATAGACTCTTGACTTTAAAAAAATTGTATTTTTTTTACTCATCCGTAAGCTTGAAAGTGAACTTAGCATCTAAACAACTTCCTTTAGTAAAACAAAGTGTGACCAAAGCATGATGAAAAGAAAAATAATGATAACATAGCAAGATAAGTAAATCAACTGACGTAACAAATGGTAGTAAAATTGAAGAATAAGATACTATATATATGAATACTAGGTAAGATACTATGTGAAAACTACTAAAAGATTAGAGAAGTACACTAGCTCCTTGTCTCTCCTTCGAAAGAGTTCAATAACTGTTGTTCATCTTGTATTCCTAAGATACTTAGAAGAAAACTTTAAAGAAATTGGTAAGAAACAATAAAGTTTAAAGAGTATTTTCAAACTATAAAATTAAAACTAGTAGAGAAAATAAAATCAGAAACAGATTAGAAACAATATAAATATATTTTTCTCAAAGAAAGAAAATTGAGCCCACTGAATGCACAGTGTCCCCTTAAGGAAATTATTCCCCTCAAGTACCCGAGGTTAACGGAATATATCCTCCCAGGATAGAACGATCTTACTTACTGGTGTATCGGTACCTAAAACCACGGTGTCAGCGAACCACTCAACGGCAGTAAAGTACACTTTGAATACTAGATTTAGTAGTAGTAGAAGAAGTCCAGAAAAATTAGTTCAACTAAAATGAGAGGAAATCCCTCAATTTATAGAAAACAAAGGGTAGTGTGAAAAGGTTTTTATTGTGCCTTACCATAAAGGTCACAAACCTTTGGAAAAGTCACAATCTTTCGGAAAGGTCACAACCTTTCATAAAAGTCACAACTCTTCATAAAAGTCGCAACTTTTCATAAAAGTCCCAACTCTTCATAAAAGTCACAACTCTTCATTTTTTATTCACACCTTTTAAAACCCAACAATCCCCCACATGAATGGGGAATGACTCCAAGACAAAGAAACGGACAAGTATGTGTACTTTACAAGCAAGAATTAATTGCATCTGGATAAGTAGGTTTCCCCTTGGACTTTCCGTAGTGAACATATGTCGGATATAATCGGTCAATCAGTAGATGCGATATCTTTGAACCGTCGAGCTTTGGTGTATACCTAGACAACCATATGTCACACAATTAACCCTTTACCATTTATGGTTCTTACGGTTGTGTTCGTTTTAGCCATGAACATCTCCTGGTTTCATGGTGTATAGAGAGATGGGTTTTTGACAATCATCCTCTTTGAAGCGGCTTACACTTCACACTCACATAGGTGATTTCTAAACATGTTATCGCGTAGATACACTATTTGGTCAAATCTGCCAAACTTTGCAAATCATTAAAAACTTTAAGCTTTATTAACTCATTAACAACCCTTAATGTTGTATCCTTGTTCCTGAGCATTGTCTTCATCATGGGAATGAATTGAGTTGGTTGACAATGCCGAACCGTCAGTCACAACTTTCTTTTTCTCTTTGAATCTAGCTCTTGGGATCTCTAGTCTGCTAGATAGAGTTACCGCCATGATGACTTGTCCTAAGCCGTAAACACATTCCCTTAGATGATCTTTCAACTTTCTCTCTAGTTAGGCCTTTTTGTAAGTGGATCCGACACATTATCTGTCACGACCCGAGAGCACCCGCTAGTCGTAACCGGCGTATTCGACCTCGAAGAGGTCAAATACAAGCCTCATGGATCATTCATTGCATACGATACTTAAAAAAAATAGAGAAGAATTTAAAACTTTCTTCACACACGAAGATACTTTCAATAAATAGCGAGCGGAAGACTTTCTAGACTTTATACAATATGTCTCAAAACCATCTAATACTTGAATACAACATTGGGACTAAGCCCACTCAAAACTATAACAAAACTACAAGACATAAAGAAACATGTTAGTTATTGTCCTCGAATCTATGAGGACTCACCAAGTCTTCATCTTCAAACACCTTAGAAACCTATCCATCAACCATGGAATATCAACATC
>JAJOOR010015630.1:0-30067 GCA_036250505.1 Solanum acaule | reverse complement strand
TTACTTGAAAAATGCCTTTTATGGATCAAAAGGTCCCAATTTTGGGACTAAAGTTAGCAACTATCCACCATGTCCTAAGCCTGATTTGATAAAGGGACTCCGCGCTCATACAGACGCTGGTGGCATCATACTTCTATTCCAAGATGACAAAGTGAGTGGCCTTCAACTCCTCAAAGACGAGCAATGGATCGATGTTCCTCCCATGCGCCACTCTATTGTGGTTAACCTTGGTGACCAACTTGAGGTACAAGATTCACTAAGTGTGTGTGCTTTTCTCACTATAACTTAGAAGTAGTACTAAAAATGGTATTTATGAAATGTTATAAAAACAGGTGATCACGAATGGGAAATACAAGAGTGTGATGCACAGAGTGATTGCACAAACAGACGGGACACGAATGTCACTAGCCTCATTTTACAATCCAGGAAGTGATGCAGTAATATATCCAGCAAAAACTTTGGTTGAAAAAGAGGCAGAGGAAAGTACACAAGTTTATCCAAAGTTTGTGTTTGATGATTACATGAAGTTATATGCTGGACTTAAGTTTCAAGCCAAAGAGCCAAGATTTGAAGCAATGAAGGCAATGGAAAGTGATCCAATTGCAAGTGCTTAGATTCCAATTCAATTATGAAAAAGAAATTTAAATATAGCTATGTATACACATTATTTGCTCTTCTTATGTATGGTAGAATAAAGTTAGTATTAAAAAAGATTGTGATTTGCTGCATATGTAACAGAGTTCCAATATTTGTATTATAAACTAGATGGTAAGCACGGGCCCAACATTTTAAATTCTATATAATTTTATTTGTTTAAATCTTTCTTAGAATATGATTGAGATCTGAAATAGTAATAAATATTTCTGAATAGTCATAATTTAAAAAGCATAGCTTCCGTCATTTATTGACAAAAACAACCGAGGTACACTATCATTTTAAATAATGTTGGTAGGAACATTGTCAAGCTTTGCAGAAATATATTGGGAATGGTTATTGTACATATTACGATGCATTCATACCAAGCCAAGCAAATCTGCAATGTAAATCCTCACAATAACTTAAGTCACAAATTTTATTTGACAAAATCAAAAGTTGATATTTTCTATGCTGTCTTCTCCATCCAATAAGTCAATATCCTCACATAAGAAGAAAAGAACCCACATAAGAATAGAAAAGAGCAACAAATAGAAATGTTGACACGGATAACATATTAATGAAGTGTTTTCTAAAGTTACATTGTTTTTGTTTGTTTAGTAAAAGTACATTAAATGGTGAGACTCAAACTGCTATTGCCGACTTTGGTCACCAACTTGCTCTTTTTTTCTGAGATCTTGCAAATTTATTAATCTCAATTGTGCCATAACAATCACAATAACAAGTCCCTGGTCTCTCTTCTTCACTCTGTTTTCTTTTTTCGTTCAAAAAATAAGAGCAATAGTACACACTCCATTTTCTTATAATAAGATAATATATATATACCTCATTCTTATCTCTTTATAAAACTTTGTGAGAATACATTTTTATAATTTGGTTGTTGATCTGATGTGAAGAATGACTTGTATGCAACCTTTAGTGTAGTCTTGTTGATCAATTTTTAATGGTACATCTACTTGAACTATTAAATCTAGACCTAACTTTTTGTTCAATTGCAAAAGAAGAATAACAATGATAAAAGGAATCTATTTTAACCTTTTTCTACTGGATGTAGTATGATTCAACATCTTCATAAATCAATCACAAAGACATGAATGGTGTCCCATCTTGACATTACATTTCAAGAACGGTTACATTTTGTGGAGACTTCTCTACTTTACTAAGTAAAAGCTATCAACAACTGCCACACTATCAGTCTCATCATCCTTTTATGTCAAACAATCAATGGATTGGAGAAATTACGTTGTTTGCACTTCAAAGAAGAAGTTGACAAAGAAATTGTTTCTCAAAGCCTGTTAAAAGAGTAAGGCAAGAGGCAATCATAAGAATCACCTACTGCTACCACGCAACATGATGGTCTTTTTTTGATAAATACTACACAAATGATTCTACAGAAAAGATTCCTCAACACCAATTTCTTGCAGATACATGACTCCTGCTTGGAATGTCTCACCAGCATTCTCAAAAAGTAAAAACTCAACAATCAGCTACAATGGCATTATTTGTCATCCCCATAACATCAGGATCATAGTTTATTCAGATGTGCATCTGATTTTAAAATTACAAAAGTCTAACATCATCGGTTATGACAAAAGTTTCTGCCTCATACACATTTTTCTTTTCCTTTGCCCCATCCCACTATACATAGAATAGGGAATTGCTGACTTATCATTTTGAAATTCATTTTAACCTTGATACCTTGCTTTTAAGGGCGAAACAAAGATGAGCAACATTGATACGTGAAAATCAGAAAGGGCCTCTTGTTGTATGTTTATAATATCATAAAGATAAGAGAATGACAATAACTCTACATACTTTGGAAGAATTCATAGAAACTGGAAGGAGTTTAGCATAGATTGCACGACAAAACATATTGTAACAATATGATTCCTTGCAGTTATTTTATATAGGAGAAAGAGAGCTTGAACTTGTTTTCTATAATGAACTTGCAAAATACACGTAAATATGATAAAAAATATAATCCAAATTCTTGATTCAACAATTGAGTGAGCTATAAATAAGATGAATATTTGGGCAAGGTTTATTGTTCTTTACCAAAATAGACTTACCAGATGAACCATCTTTTACTAAATCAAGAGAGAATCAAGGGTGATATCTTTTTAGGTTTATTAATGGTGTTGTCCTGAAATCAGAGACATTAATCGAGATGCAGGAAAACACTCATCTATTTTCATCTTCTAGGTTAAATGACTTTGACATAATACATGACCATGACCAGAAGTGCAACTCTATGGAATACTTTCATTTCTTAATCAGAAAGTTAAACTACATGGTGTTTGTGTCAAAATGTTAAAGAAAAGGGTAATTGAAAATGTCATTACAAGTTCATTGGAGACATAGATTAATAGTAAATACTGATATATATTAGCATTACTCTAATGAAATAGTGTGAAAAGTTTACATTTCATGTACAAGTATAAAATATCAGCCAATTTACAAGTTCATCAAAATCCTTTTCTTAATTAGTAGATAAGCCCACACGTAAATTTTGTGAAATAGTCTCGAGGAGTAGTTAAAGGGGCTCAGGTTGCTCCTGCTATAAATTAAGAGTATCATTCGCAGAAATATTTCAAGGAGTAGTTAAGTGATCATAAGATAATAACAAACTATTTGTGTTCACCCAAATGGCCTGAGAGTTGCCTTTGGCTTCTACATCTCTGAAACTTGTTTGGAGCAAGCTACCGAGTTCCTCTTCGCTCTTCATCACTCTCTATCTCCGACCCCTGACATTAGTTAGTTTGTGCTTTCCTTGCTTCCCATTTGAGTTTTCAAAGTTAAGGTCCCTTTTATTATCCTTTTTTTCTGCCTTACCTCCCCATCCCTTTCCTTCCCTCAACTACTACTCTTATCATTAAATTTCAAAAGATCCAAAGTTATCTTTATATATCTTAAAGCTCTGAAATATAGAGAGTTATTTTTAAAAATATTTACTTCTAATCTTTTTAGAGCCTCTTTGAGTTCAAAAATTGCAACATAATAGCTACTATTAAATAAGTAATGAGACGGAAAATATAACAATCTTATTCACACGAGTGGATAGAATTTCATCAAGAGAAAATAAAAGGCGTTCCTATCCCTTTTGCCCTCTCTTACCTGAATTGATAATAGATAAATCCACCTTTTGTTTCTGATAAACGTAGTCCTGTTTTGACTACTAAAAATCATCTTTCAGTTCACAATTTTGTACTCTTTCAGGTGTACCAGCAGCTATATATGCACCTGCAACTACTGATAGAGACATCTATTGATGCAATTTTTATATAGGAAGCAACACTGATCGATTTTTAGAATTAACACCACTCTGATACCTCTATACTAACAACCACTCAACTAACAAACACATTACAGTCCTCAACTCCAAACGTCGAACTAAATTTTCTCAGGAAAATGAAAGAATTTCAACTATAGTTATTGCATAGGTTTTGACTATAATGTATAATAGATGCATAATAAATAAAGATATCAATTAGGTTAGAAACTTTAATACCTCAATTTGTTGCCGTAAAGATATCTCATGGGCCTCAAGTTGAGCATTTGGAATACCAAGGTTGTTAGCACTTGGATATTGAAAAAGGAGAAAACAAATTGTGGATATTGAGCAAAGGGCACATATGCAATAATTATTTATTCAATGCCCGTTCCCCACCCGAGAGCACATTGGCAGAACTGACCACTTGACTATAAGACGGTGGAACTGGAGCATATCCAAGAGACCTACAAGCTAAGATACCTGTTTTTCTTTTATTGTCATATTTCTCTCACAGTAAAAAAAAAAAAAAGGTAGTGAATCTTGTATAAATATATATAATACGATAAGATTTCTCAAAGCCGATGCAATGTGAATCCTGCAAGCTTTTAATCAAGTGCCGATGTGTTCTTATACACATAACACAAATATATTACAATTGAAATACATCAAAATTCTCATATTGTGAACATTATAACTTATACATACATGAAATCATGAAATCTCTCGATATATGTAGTTGATTGAGCAACAAAAGATAATCTCACTCTTTTATAGGAAACTGTCACAATCTCCGCACAACAATAAGTACATGTGTATATTATGCAAAATAATAAGCTGCTTGTAGAATTTTAAAATACAATATGGTCAATTCTCAACATTAAGTAGTTAAGTTTTTTTACATACCCATGACTCTGTATAAATCATTTATCATCTCTGTGCAAACATAAGAGAAGTAAAAAGATAAAGATAAAGAGTATAAACACTATCAAACTTATACATAGCTAAATTAGTGTACCTTAGAAAATGACTCAGTAGCAACTCAACAGAAAAACTCTGAGTTGATAGGCATTTCGAGACTCTAATGTTAGAACCTCCGAAGATGATATTGGAAGCTGAAAATTGGATTTGGTGTGGCATTTACCCGTCAAATCAAAATTTCTTTGGTGGAAATCTTCGAAATCCACCATTTTTGAAGCTTGGATCTCAGATTTAGATTTTACATTTCGAAGTTTTCTGGATGATTAAAATCTTAATCTGACTTGGTGATAAAACAATTTTAACATTAAATTTGTCAATACGTAGCTGACACTGGTGATAATTGTTAAAGTCTCCGTTAATTAAGGTACATTTGTGTTGATAAACTCGAGTTGCATATTTACAGATAAAGTCAACAGAGAGACGCATGTGAAAATAAAATGATTGAGAAATATTTGTTTCGATGAAAAATATTTGGGATAACTATATAGATTGTTTGTTGCAAAAATCTATTATAGAAGATGAAATTGTTATGTCTTTTGTACTTACTGTGTGTCAATGTTCACTATGCTTAACAGGATGGGGATGTATTAGCTTGTCTACATTGTTGTTGTCATGTTAGCCGCTTCAATTGATTCCATGAATAGGTTAGACTATTCGGATGGAATATTTGTGTTGGTTCATTCACATTATAGGAAGAATACCATTAAGGTGTTTGAGGAGTATTTGATAATGCTAATGTCCCTTGATATTTTAATTGAGGCAGTTATGCTAGTAAAGAGATCAATTAAAGGGTGAAAGTAAAACGAAAAGAACAAGAAAATGGAATGGAAAGCATACCTAACGTCACAAGAATGAGGAGAAGACGAAGATAAAGTTCTTATTTTTCGTGGAGTTCTACAAGTTCTTGGCCTCTGTTTAATTGTTCTCTTGGGAGGAGAAAGAGAAACGGATACTTTTAGACTATACTTATAGAAAGTTCAAGATTGCACTTTAATCTTATGACACAATTACCATTTTGCCCTTATATTAAGTCATATTAGCTGAAGTGCCAGTGGTCGTCCTCTCTTCACCTTTCTATATAATAGAAAGAGGAAAGACATAAAAACACCATTAAAGTTGTCTCGTATTTGCATAAAGACACCTTAATTTTCAAAGTGTCCTATCACCCCACAGAACTATTTAATATCTTTGTAAATGGGCCATTTTGACCCATTCCCTCGTCTGGGTTGTTACCACGCACATGAGGCACGTCATGCAGTGTTTTCACTGCCATGGACCAGTTTAAATATCGTTGTAAAGAGACCATTTTGACCCATTTTCTCACCAACCCAAGAATTCTAATAGGAGAGTGATGCACACCCCCTTTTAATAAATTAATTTAAATATTAATAAAATGCAGATCCAAAACTAAAATATTGGCACATCTTTGTCCGTAAAGGACACTTTCGCTACTTTCAATTTATGGGTTTCTTCAGAACCTTTTCAATTGATGATTTCAATTTCTTGGGAGGTGATTTGCCTCCGGATGCTAAAACAAGCTTTCGCTTTTTGAAATCGTCATTTTTTCCGCTATTGTTATGAAGAGTTGAACTTCTTTAAGTTTTGGGGGTTGAGATTTTGCTAGGATTTAATTTGTGGCATTTTTTCATAATGAAATAATGCTCCAGACTCACCCATCTCATGGAAAGAAATTCTAAAAAAAAATAGAAGCTTTTAAAAATGAGAAAAGACATAATTTTTTTTTTGCTTTGACCAAAATTTGCACTAAAAGTAAGTTTTCATGTTTGCATCGCATCACACACAACGTCGATTCATTCTCATCATTACAAATATGATTCAAGATTTGTATTTGACATTATAGGAATGTTTTTCCTCAAAATCTAATCACAAAAGATAACTTGCTTTCTCAACTTTTAAAGAAATTAAATCTCGACGACTGAAAATTAACAAAAAGATAGAAAGTTCTTATCTTTTTGGGTTGATTTCATTCAAGAGAGAAGATGATTTTTTTTATTTTTTTTTAGTTTAAACCTTCAACCATTGATCTTTTTGAAAGAATTGGGGAAGATGAAGTATTTAAAAAAGAAGTAATTAAATAATAGAGAAGAAAATGACACGTGGAGCCTTTTCATTCGTTTTTGAAAAAAAAAATTCACATCCACGCGCATCATCTGCGTGAATGTAAACATAGGGAGAAAATGGGTTAAAATGGTCACTTTACAACAATATTTAATACTTTTGTGGGGTAATAGGACGCCCGCATAGTTAAGGTGTCTTTTTGAAAATTCGAAACAACTTCAGGTATCACTTTATGTCTTTTCTCTTAATTATTTAATTAATTTATGTGATCTTCCCCAAATTTAAACTCAAAATAGTAATTGGTAGCCCTAATTTTTTAATTTCATGGTTTTTTCCATAGCAAGATCAACGTATTTTTGGCACTCCCAATTTGACTTATTTTGAAAAACCCCCATAAAAATTCATGTATTAATTTTTTTTTACCTTTATTAGGAATAGTTTTTATTTTTTCAAATCTTTTTTCTCATCTTCCATATCATCACTAGCTTATCCATATTTCTTGGGGCTTTCATGTCTTCCTTCATTTTTTTTTTCCTTTTTTTCTTTTTCGTTTTATGGTCATTGTTTTTTTAAAAAAAACTAATGTTGTTGTGTTCATTCTTATTTTTTTTTGAATAACAAATTAGTTTAGTAATTTTTTCCTCCTGCAAATCAAGATTGGGATTTTGGAGCAATGAAACTATGGAAAACTTGATTTGGAAGTAAGAAGTTGGAGAAGGTGGTGATTTAAATTTCAGATTTTGACTTGGTGATATTTTGAGTATTTGAATTTTGATTATTTGACGGCGTTTATTTTCATAAATAAATTAATTGGTGGTAGTTTAACCAATAATTGATAGTGTTACTGCGAAATCAGTCCCGCCACAGCGGGATTGATGATTGTTGCAGCGATGATGAAGGAAGGGCTACTTGAAGAACACAAGGTGAGGGGAAGAAGAAAGAGAAAAAGAAAAAAAAAAGCAAAGAAATTAAATAAAAATAATTAAAAATTACTTTTAACACGTGACTTACAAATATTTTTGTATAAGTGGTATTGGGTGAAAAATGGGGTAAACATACTATTTTGAAGTTGTTCAATGGGGTAATAGGACACCCGCAAAATTAAAGTGTCTTTTTGAAAATTCGGAACAACTTCAATGGTTACTTTATGTCTTTTCTCTAATAGAAATAAGGTGCCTTTTAGTGAGATTATACAAAAAATAATTTGGAGTGTTTTGTTCTTTTTCATGTTATTTCACTTTAATTATCTCACTTTCCAATGTACTATTCACTTATTGAACATGTATAGTGATATATTGACTCAATTTGTTGACTAAATTTGAGAAGTGACTGAAAGAATTTGATTGCCGACATATATACAATATAGTTTTCTCTAAAATCAGTCGAGGAAAAGGGCAAAGAAAAAATAAATAAAAAAGAATTAGGTTAGCTGGACGAAATAGTTTTAGTCCACTTGTACTTGGCAAAAAGAGAAGGAAAAGTTGAGAAAACTAGCATAGTGAATTCCATGTTCTATAACGACAAAACCTTTTATTTTATTGATCTTCGAATTATAAATTCAGACATTTTGGAACGAAATCAAGTTTGCTTATCTCACTTAACTTGATCGAATCCATTATGGATTCAATAGTAATGTTACACGAGTTATACGCAATGCCGCACGATTAGGATATTTACCAAATTATTGAATCACATGATTGATAATTCAGGTTATTCGAACCGTATAATTATCTATCTAGATTGGCCTCATACCTACATCGTTGAGCGGAAATGTGGTAAATTGCTCCGAATACATTTATATATTTCCTCTGTCCCTAATTACTTGTCCACTTTTGTATTGACACACCAATTAAGAAATAATATTGACATAATGAGTTTACCATTTTACCCCTATTAATTATGAAGTGGATGAATAAAAAACTTAAGATTTTCAAGAAGTTCTACCTTTTTCAAACTTACGATTAATCGAAGAATAATGTTTTCTTTGGGATTGATGGATGAAAAGATATCCATCAATGAAATTTCACATACCTCGAATGAGAAACCTTGCTAAATTTTAAAAATTCTTAGAGAAAATCTTTGGACTTGGATCTTTTATAGCTTGAACTTGAGAAACCCTTCTATGAAGTTCTTGATGAAATTTGTCGTATCTTATGAAATCTGATTGACTTAGGCTTTTGTAGAAGTTAATATATTCATGGGGTTGGGGTTATAGGATGAGGAAAAGACAAAAATACCCCTCCTAGAATGTGAAAAGAAGAGAAAACTAGAAGAATTTCGAAGAAACGTGCGCGGTCACGCAACTTAAAACTACTTCATGCAGTAGACGTCTACTTCGTGTGGCGGATCACGCAGAATATGTAGTACATAGTAAAATGGACATAACTTTTAGCATAAAGCTTGGATTTATGAACAGTTGAATGCGTTGGATAGAAGACTTCCCGACCTTTCATTTTCTTAGTATTAGGCCACAAAAACTCTTCATACACTAGGACTCCCTTATGACCCTTGTTCACATCCAATATCCTTTACACACTTATTATTAGACCTTTACACCAAGTCCCAACTTAAATTTGTCGGGTTTGAATCGATACACATATGGATAATGTTCATACCTTTACTTCAAAATTTTGAGGTATTACGGCGAGTGTATGTGTATATAAATGATCATTGCCGTGAAAGCACACCTCATTTGTTTTTACTTTATGACTATTAGTGTATCTTTTATTTCTCTTGAGATTTCTTCGGTATTTAGTTCTATACATATCTTTTTTTAAGATCTACAACCATTATATATATGTAGGTAGGAGAAGATTGAGTTCATATCGTTGCGGAGCAACAGTTGCATTCAAATTTGATTTATTTATTTGATAATTTATCTGATGACTTTACGGTTGCCCTATTTGCATAAATCCAGTGAGAATTGAACCTACAAATTCATCAATTATAAGTTGAGTGTTTTAACCATTATTTTTTTTTAAAGATGATTGCCTTGTACTCAATTGAGATATAAAAATGTAGATGTTAAAGTAGTTCATGTGTTATGTGCGCGGTGAAAATTAGACCTTGCATGCTTGTATCGTTTAGACCTTGCCACGTTGATTTGTCACCGCAATTGTGAAGTTGGAAAAATGATCTTAGACTTTTTTACGAGAGTAAGCCCTTGGTTTGAGAGTTGAGTCTTCCTAGTTGTCCCCTTCTGTTACTTTTTATTTGACCACCACATTACAAACAAAATAAAGTAAAGTAAATCATAAGAAAAATAATTAAAGAAATTAATTATGTCTTTTCATTAATCATGCATAGTTGATAGGGTAAACAAATAGCTAGAGTAATATCCAATTTTGTTTTCCTTTGTAGTTTCACACTATAATTTAGTGGGAAAATTAACATTTGAATCGTAAACTTTAGTTGGTTGCCAACCATCTGGAATGACATTTAGGGCAGTGACAGTTTGCTTTGTTCCAGAAGTAAGTTTTAGAGAAAATGGAGGTTTTTGTGTATTTGGTTCTATGCCAACACTCCAAGTTGATCCAATCATTCTATTCATAGATTTCCATGCATTCTTCCCTCCTGTTTGTATTTCAACTAAAGATAGATCACCATCTCCGTCTACTGCTTCAGATACAACCGCGAAAAAATTAGGGTTCGACCCTTTATCTACCTTGAACAATATATTTCTGTTGTAATTGCATGGTACCCTGTAATAATATTAATGTGAATTCCAAATTAGAGAACGACTAATAAGTAATTTAGTTGTTGTCAACTGACTGACTATATACCTTTTATAAAAAATGGGAATTCTTCCTGCTTTATGTAGTTCTCCCTCTTCACCAGATTTTGCCAATTTTGCGAATGCTATTCCACTTAAATCAAAGTGAACTGGATCATTATTGCATGTTCCAGGACACTCATCAGTAAGCGTTACTATTATCGGATTTCCTGAACAATGTGAATTCTGGGTTTGGTTGCAAAACACCTACATTGATGTCATGTTCGTCAGACAAATGATAAAATCACGAGTTATATATATATATATATATATATATATATATATATATGTATGTTAATTGAAAAAAAGGGGATTCGTTATTTATACCTGATAGCATGCACCACATCCAACACCTTGCTTAAAAAGAGCTTGATTCCCTGCCGTGATCATAGAATTGTAAGGAGATCTTGCCACGTCATCTTCTAGCCCACACGCTCCACCTACAACAAATCAAATAAATATATATGGGAATCAAGCCTTCACCAATAAGGCAAACGGCCTTATAAGATTGTATTTTATGGAAAAACAAAGATAGTTAGATATATATATTACCACTTCCAGAATCTGTATAAAAAGTTGCAACAGCTAGTGAAAAACCACCTGGTTGACAAGAAGAAAATGTAACCAAATATGAGAAAAAAACTATAGTGATCATCCAAAGGGAAAGATTTGCAACCATGACTTTCTAATTATACTCTAATACTTTTTGCTAATTGCTTATGAAATTTCAGAATTGTTGGGACTTATTTATAGCAAAAATGGAATCTAGGAGATTAATTAGAGTCAATGATTACTTTAAAATAAATTTATTGTCTTGGTATCTAGATTGAAAGTTTGGTGCGTACCTCCGTCTACTTTTAATTGTCATAATTATCTTTTTTAGAGTCAAACTATAAAAACTTTGACTAACATTTATGATGTATTTTTTCAACATATTGATATGCAGAAATTGCAATATATAGTACTTTTCATATAGTTTTTGAATATTAATTTTTTTTTGTTAAGAATATCAAATTAATAAAATCTAATTTAACTTTAAAAATTAGTCAAATTGACTTTTAAAAAGTGCAACATGACAAATAAAAGTAGACGGAGGGAGTAACATTTAAAAATAAGGTGATTGAAGATTTTCTACATCTGATTTATGAATATTTTCTCCTAAGAAAGTAATTAAGAATGCATAACTACTGACCATTAAAAAAAATTAATTTTTTTTATTAAAGCCATCAATATGGGCTAGGCCCGATCCAACTCATGATTTTATAAGATTGGGGCAAAAGTTTTAGAGCCCATTTAAAAACATATCTTTTTAGCCCGCTTCGAATAAGTTTGTTGGCATGTGGGGCTTGAGCAATGTGAGTTCAACCTATCTGTAGATCAAATAAAAATATTAAAGTAACTAAACAAGAGAAATTCAAACACAAACTCTACTTAAACCATCATATATAAATATAACAAGTTAATATTTCTATTTAGTTAGTCATATTATTATTCGTCAATTGTTTAATTTACTTACTAATATCTCTATTGATTTGAATGGTATCATGTCAAAAGTTATTTAGTTTCACATAAATTTTATGTCCAATAAGATCATTTCCTTATATGATTGTACCCAAGATATTTACATAATAACACAATTTAGTATTATCTTATAGATGTTTATATTAATATTTAAAATTTAAATTTAAATTAAATGATTATAAAAAATTAACACTTCTTTTAAAAGAAAATGAGTTGGCCCAGCACGACCCGCAACCCACGCACCTTGTGATGGGTTGGGCTTGATTTTCGCTGGCCTGCCAAAATAACTGGTCAACTTGGCCTGACTCGCAAAGCCTGTGTGGGCTATCCCGGATGGATTGGGCGGGTCCATACTATAGCTCTATTTTTTAGTGTATATAAATAAGGAAATTAATTATAAAGGAAAAACTACTTAATTAGACAAACATTCCTAACATATTTACTAATTCTCCCTATAATTTGAAATAATTGCAAAGCGTCTACTCATTAATAATTTCATACTATATTTGAAGTCAGATACACCTAGATACATATATTCTTGTTACCAGATATACTAAAATAGGGAATGATGCAAGATTGGAGGGAGGCAAGCGAGATCCCTAAATATATGTAAATCGCACTAGATACATGTATCAGGGATACCATATATGCAATGAGAAAGGTGAGTGAGGGAGTCAAATACATGTGAATTCACTTAGGTATAGTGTATCTAGAACAAATTACACCTAATTTTGAACCCGTATATCCGAGATATATGTATTTGGACGTATTTGGACGAATTTGGCTCCCCTTCCTTACTATTTCCCTCTATTTCGTTAAGTACACATTTAGATGAGAAACATATGTCCTATTTATTTTTTAAAGGTCAAGATTATACTGCATTAACAAGTATTATCTATATATATATAGAGAGAGACACACACACATGACCATTACCTATGTTATATTAAAAAGATGAAGGTCCTTAAACATGTTGATTGAACTTTTTGTTCTTCATTAAGAGATTTTATAATACACAAAATGATACATTTACTATTTTTATCAAATTAGTATTTAATTATCTTTATAATATCTAAGACTTTGAAATCAACGAAAGTTTTAATTATTAATTATTTCCTTATTTTGAACTATGTAGAAAGTCTGAAAAATAAAGGACTTTAAAATAGAATAATATGTTCAGTTTGTTTCCTTTAAGATCTTGGACCAAGCTTTTCTATTTATTTGTAGTTTGGATTAAATTGGTATCAGAGTTTAAAATAAAAAAAATAATCTCTCAAAGAATTTGTGCAAAAGCTTATCATATTTTGTTTGGATCTTGTCTTTGATATTGAGTTATTTTTCCCACTTGGTGTTTGGAGCCCACATTGAAGCCCCGACTAAATTCAGATCGCGCACTGCAGGGCCCATTCGAGGGCGGCGTTGCCAACGTCTTTTTAGCCCGCTTCGAATAGGTCTGTTGGCATGTGGAGCTTGAGCAATATGAGTTGACAAACATTACTATGTTATTATTCAAACGGGGTATAGTTACTTTTAATTAATCTCCGTGACTATAGTTTGATAAATATTGCCATTAAATATGGGACTCATCCATTATTTGTATACCTAATCAAAATCACAATTCTTGGCTTTAGTATAAAATTTTATACAAACTCAATTTTATCTCCTCTCCATTCACTAATGTTTTCCTTAATTCACTTACACATATCCAATTTGAATTTCAAAATTTACTCTTTCCCTCCTAATCGTGTTTTCACTTTTGCAGGTAACCACCTAAATCGTATCTATTTTTTTTCCGTTTGTATATGACAGGCTTATGCTTGTTTTTTGGGTAATTTTTTCTCAAAAATCTCACTTTGATCTTCAAATTTCAAGCTTTTCAAAATAAAAAAAGGATGATGAAACTCCATCCAAGAGGATTACGAGAGATATGCTTTTGCATGTCAAAGTTGTTTTGGATTTAGATTTGTATAATAAGAATTCTATTTGAATCATTAGTTCGAAAATTCACATGACACCGTTTGTATATTACTGCCAATGAATTTATTATCGATTGTATATGTTGTAATATGTATATAATTGTATATGTATCAATTAAAAGTGTGTGCTAGTTCAAAAATCTACATGACACCATTTGTATATTACTTCGCCTGTCAATGGATTTATTATTGATTTATATGTTGCATATGTATATATGAATTGTATATGTATCAATTAAACGTGTGTGCTTTTATTTGATAAAGTAATTAATTTATGAACTGTTGTATATAAATGTGTAAAGTTCTATATTTTTTAATTTAGAATGATTTTGAAAGTATTGAATATGTATAACTTTGGCAGTGTGTGTATATATATTTGAATTTTAAGGATGTAAAAATACATTTGAGTAATATTTCTGATTGATTGAATAATCAAGAATATTGATTAACCAATTTTCTTCGTTTGTTTGAATCTTCAATGGTATGAGGAATCCAACTTGTTATGGTGTTTGTATCTTACTAGAACTCATTTCTGGCAAAATATTCTATTAAAAAGGATTAGCTTGAATCATAGGATTCTATTAATTTTCTATTACCGTATTTAGCGTCCATGTATCTATTTATTAAAAAAAATATTTGTATAAATTAAAATCATAAAAAACGAGATATACAATTTTTAAGTCCCCATAGCAAACTAAATTATACCCATGAAGCGTAATATATATATATATATATTTTGAATTTTAAGGATGTAAAAGTACATTTGAGTAATATTTGTGATTGATTGAATAATCAAGAATACTGATTAACTAATTTTCTTTCGTTTGTTTGAATCTTCAATGGTATGAGGAATCCAATTTGTTATGGTGTTTGTATCTTACTAGAACTCATTTTTAGCAAAATATTCTATTAAAAAGGATTAGCTTGAATTATGGGATTCTATCAATTTTCTGTTACCGTATTTAGCGCCCATGTATCTATTTATTAAAAAAATATTTGTATAAATTAAAATCATAAAAAATGAGATATACAATTTTAAGTCCCGATAGCATACTAAATTATACCCATGAAGCGTAATTAGATAAACTATAGTTATGGAACATTATTTCCTTAAATTTGTTTGTCATATATGAATTTTTCCCAACTTAGATCGCGCACTGCAGGGCCCATTCGGGGGTGATGCTCCCCACGTGATTTTCTTCATACCCAAGACTTAAACTCGAGACATCTAATTAAGGGTGAAACAATTTCACCACTATATCACAACCTATATTGGTCTTTCATATTGAGTTACATTTTAAAGAAATTAGGTGTTTTATGTGTAAAATCTCATTTTTATTTGAGTTCCATATGAATGTCAATTGACTTGAGCCTATTATGTTTCTATATATACCAAGACATGATTCTTCTTCATCTTCTTTTAATTTTAAAAAAACCGTGGGTCGGTGTTGTAATTCGAATAAGTGATGTTTGGTAATTGTATTAGGATTTGATAAAATTCAAATTAATGTGAAGAAATCCTATATTAGTAAATAAAACACTCACTCACAAAGGTAATCCATACTGGAGGATTTTAAAAAAAACCGTTAATTGGTGTTGTAACACGAATAAGTAGTGTTCGATATTCGTATTAAAATTCGATTAAATTCAAATTCATGTAAAGAAATCCTACATTAGTAAGTAAAACACTCTCTAACAAAGGTGATCCATACTAGGGGCCCAGGGGACTCCAACTAGAATTCAATTTCAAATATTAGGACTTTTATATAATTTAAATAAAAAAATATTTAATGATTTAACTTTAATTATTTAAAGTCTTAAATAGAATAAATAATTAAATTATAATGTTTTTCTCTTTAAGATATATTTTTAAAGAATAAAAATAAATTAATATTTTTTATCTTAACAATTCAACGTAAGATAATTCTCCACGTGTTCTTTTCTTTTTCCTACGAATATGTCCAATAAATTCTGCTTGTAACCAAATGTTTAAAATGAAACACCCGTTATAAAATAATATAGTGTGGATGTCCACTACACCAATAAGTTACTCTCATCAATTGTCTACATTATTTCCCTTCATTATGAAGATAACCTCCACCTTTATGATCATTATTCTTGTAACATTTCACCTCAATAACCTCCTCCATTATATTCATATTTAATGTCATGTTTATGACTAACCTTTTGTATGCCTCTATGTTACACTATAGATAGAGGCATAAGGGTTCATATTGTACACACTTGAAGATTCGTGAACACTTGAATACTTGAAAGAATAAGAAAAACTCTCATCTCTATTGTCTCCCTATTTCTATTGTTGTTATCTTATATATTTCTTGTCTTATTTTGCTTTAGTTTTACAATAACACCTACACTATTGAAAAAATTAATACATATAATTACTTCACACTTCTTATGAGTTTTGAATTTTTTTTTGTAAGTTATATAATTATTACTTTGAATATAAACTTATTAATATTCGTTAGACTATTTGTGCGAGCAGGCACGTACTAAACTTCTCATAGCTAATAATTTCTTTTGGTGTTGATAACTAAATGTGATTAGCTATGAGTTTTGTTTGTTTAGCTATAAAATCTATTTGTCGCTAATTTTTATGTTTTAATAGTGAAATAATAACAAGTTAAGAGAAGATATTTGTAGACAATATTTTGAATTCAATTAATAACTTCACACTGAAAGTAAGAAAATACAATGTCACTCATCACATTTGTTTTTGTCAAAATAATGATTTACAAAATTATTTTTGCACACTATTCCTATTAATTAATGATTAGTATTAGTTCTTGAAAAATAATTTGAGGAATAGGTAATAAATTTTAAGAGTAAAATAATAAAATATATTGTCTTTTCTTGATACTAGAGCCGTCAAAATGGGCTTAGCCCATGGGGCCGATCCGACCCAATCCGTTATTAAGGTAGGGTTGTGATAGATTTTTTCAAGCCCATTTAAAACTAGGGCTTATAAGCCCAGCCCATATAAGCCCTTGGCCCTTGAGGTTTGATCGAGGTCGGGCCTGGGTCGGCCATGGGCCAAAAGTTTTTATTTAAGAGTAACTTACAATAATCTCACTAGTATATAATTTAATTACTTAAATACACACTATGTTGTGATATTATGAATTTTATCAGATTTTGGTACGTCCAAATACATATATCTCGGAATATATGGACTCAAAATTAGGTTAATTTGTTCTAGATACACTCTATCCAAGTAGATTCGCATGTATCTAGGATACATAGACAAATCTCCCCCCTCGCTTCCCTTCCATCTTGCTTTTCACTCTCTTATCTCGCTCGCGTATCTGGTATGCGAGATACATGCTAATTTAGTAATTACACTAGATTTTTTTGCTAGTGATATTGAAACAATACCATTGTTTGCCATATTTGGTTTGAAAATCTTCTCATTTTCTTGATGTTATAGAATTATAAGTTTGAAAAGAAAAAAATGAAAAAAGAAGGATTAGCCCACCCCAGCCCTCGGCCCTTCTAGGGTTGGGTTGGGTTGAGCATTTTCAGACACTTCCAAATGAAGGACCGGCCCGCCCTAGCCCTTCAAATTTCTTGACCCGCGAGGCTTGGGTTGGGTGGGGCTGGGCCGGCCCCTTTTGACAACTTTACTTGATACGTTAAAACGGACAAGTAAAATTGAAAATTAATTTTTGAAATATTGGACAAGTAAAAGTAACAGAGGGAGTAACATTTATTTTAGAACTTTTATCGTCTTATTTTTCTGTTGTAAAAGTTTTTCTTTAAAAAAAACAAGTATGTTTATTCTCTTTCACTATGTTTACACGTTAAATTTAGCATTTTAATCAACTTCTATCTAATATGGAATAAAAATATCGATTTCAATTCATATTTGTTTAAATATTTATCTTAGCTTGTTTGGGAGATAATTAACTAATCATGACATCATATTCTCTTAATTTTCATATATGATTTTGAAATACTTAATTTGGTTATTATTTTAAATAATGCAAGTGAATAAGAGATTTATACAAATTAAAAGATCATAGCAGCATTGATAAACATATTTTCCAACCAAAAGTGAAAGGAAAAGCTATGAATTATCTTAATTGAGTTTAGTATCAATATTCTTCATAAAGTAGAATTTGAAATCTTTGAAATAGGTCATATATAAGTTAAATTGTTAATATTTCTTGTTGAAAAAAATGTGATTTTCATTTTATTTTTTCCGAGTAGAAAGTAGTAAGCTTTTCTAAAAATTAGGGAACACTACACCAAATACCCGTAATATCAAACTAATTACCCATATTTGCCCCTGCTTAAACTAATTACACTAAATATTCATTCGGCAAGAATTAATTACGTGCATACCCTGATTGACTATTACTCTATCAGTTAGCTTTTATTTTATTTTTCTTATTTCTTTATTTTGTTGTTTTTCTCTCTCACTTTCTTTCACCCAAGATTCGATATGTGTATTCTATTTTGCCAAACTAATTTAATTATTTTAATCTTTAGCTTTCTTTTTTATAATCATTTTTTAGTTTTATTTTATTTTTTCAAACATAAAAATAAAATATAGAAAAAATAAGCTAATTATTTTTAGACTAATAAATAAATTTTAAAAAATAGATTAAACTACATGAAGAAGTAACTAACAATTCTTTTTTTAAAAAAACAACAATTAAACTACATCTAGGAGTAATCAAGAAAAACACTTTATTTTTTATTTTTATGTATTGTTTTTGTCTTTTTTTCATTAATCATTTTATTCCTGTGTCTCTTTTGATAATATTTTATTATTTGTTTTCTTCTTTTTTCGTTTTCTCTTAATTCCATTTTTTCTTTTTTTGTTAGTTTATATTCTTCTTCTTTTTAAATTTTTCCTCTCTCTAAATTTTTGCTATATGAATATATGAAACACTCATTAATGATAAAATGTCAGTATATAATTTGTTACAATGATATCATTGAGAAATGAGTTGATTGTAGATGAATGGTTATAGGAAACCTCAATGATACTATCGCAGTATATGAATATATAAAATAATTCTTAATGATTTTATATCAGTATATTGATATGTTGTGATGGTATCATTGAGAAATGAGTTGGTTGTACATGAATGGTTGTAGAAAACCTTAATGATACCAATGAAAACAGTCTGATACCATAACAATATATGAATCTATGAAAACGGTCCTTAATGATACCATGTCAGTATATGATACGTTGTGATGGTATCATTGAGAAATGAGTTAGTTGTACATGAACAGTTTAGAAAATCTTAATGATACCATAACAATATATGAATATATGAAAACAATCCTTAATGATACCATATCAATATATGATATGTTGAGATGGTATCATTGAGAAATGAGTCGGTTGTACATGAATGATTATAGGAAACCTTAATGATACATTATTATGGTATTATTAAGAAATGAGTGGTTTTGTAAATAAACGAATGAATGAAACATTAGTGCTACCGCAATAGTATATTCATATATTGTGATGGTATCATAAATGATATGACGAGTGTTACCAATACATAAAATAGTCCTTAATGATATCATGTCAATATACAATATGTTGTGAAGGCATCATTGAGAAAATATGAGTTCCTCCCTTGAAGGACTGCTCATTAGTCAATGATGTCATACTATTATATATATAATGTGTTGGTATCATTAAGGAATGAGTTGGTTGTACATAAATGAAATGTAGAAAATCTTAATGATACCATAGCAATATATGTATATATTGTTATGGTATCATTAATGAATGAGTAGTATTGTGAATGAATGAATGAAAGAAGGAAACATTAGTGCTACCATAATAGTATATTCGCATACTGTGATGGTATCATACATGATCTGGGGAGTGTTACTGATTATATGAAACAAACTTTAATGAATGTATATATTGTTATGATATCATTAATGAATGAATAGTATTGTGAATGAATGAATGAAAGAAGGAAACATTAGTGCTACCATACTAGTATATTCGCAAACTGTGATGGTATCATACATGATCTGGGGAGTGTTACTGATTATATGAAACAAACTTTAATGAAACCATGTCAATATATGATGGTATCATGAAGGTGTCACTGGATGATTGAAGTACACATTAATGATATCATGACATTATATAGATACAATGTGATGGTATCTTTACAAACTAATGCAGATCTCAATGATACCATGTTAGTATAAAGATATACTGCGATGATATTATGGAGGTCTCACTAAAGTATTAAAATATACATTTATGATAGCATACATGTGTATAGATATACTATGATAGTATCATTACAAACTGAAGCAAATGAAAAAAAATCAGAAATAAAAAATAAAAAGAAAATCAACTGAAAGAAAAAATAAATATAGAATAACCAAAAATATGAAATTTAATTGTGGTGAAAAAAATAAAAAAATATTATGATTTGATAAGAAAAAATATTATGATTTGATAAGAAAAAATATATGAAAAAGGAAGAAAATTAATAAAGAATAAAGAAATAATCAGAAAGAAAGGAAAAAAGGAAATAAAAGAAGCATAAAATAAAGAAATTAAAAAATAAAATAAAAGGAACCAATAAAAGAGCGAAAAATGGAAAAACGGAGAAAAATAAAATCAGATTTTTTTAGAGAAAATAATCAACTAAAGAAATATACGGAAAAAGAGAAAATAAAAAGAAGAAAAGGAGAATATAAAATAAAAATGAGTATGAATTAGATTACGGTGTAAAAAGAAAATCAAGAATAAAATAAATTAGAAAAAAATAAAAGAACAAAAATTCATAAAAAAAAAAGAGAAAAAATAAACGAATAAAGAAATAAATGAGAAAAAAGAAAAAAAGGAGAAGAAATGAAGTATATAAATTAAATATTGGTATAAATCATATGATGTTAAAAGAAATAAAGAATACAATAATTTTAAATTTTTAAAATGAGCAAAGAAACATAAAAAGAAAAAAATGTTGTGAACGTGTGGATGTCACAATATGGTAGTGGATGACTTGTGTTAGCCATTCCCTGCCCAATTTACATTGCCTATAAAAGGGCTTGCTACTTTATTTGAAAAGATACGAATGAAGGAATAAAAATACAATACATTCTCTCAATATTATCTTCCTTTAAGTTTTGTTACCTTTAGTTCTTTATAACACGTTATAGACTTCGCCAACTCGAACTACTTTAATTAGATAAAAAAGGTAAGGATTTTATTTATCTAAAAATGTCTAATATTTCTAAACTTGAATTTGTTGCCTTGGATATATCGGGCAAAGGATACTCGTCATGGATATTAGACGCTGAAATCCACCTGGATGCGATGGGTTTGGTAGTGTGACACCCCAACCCTAGGTGAGGCAGACAAGTACCATATGAACACATGCTTTACAAGTGACCTATGATGAGAAAGTAAACTATTATGCAGATAGATTTATTGATGAGAAGCTTCATATACAACACATGTTGACTAGCTGAACCGATACATGTGATGACAAGTGAAACTATAAATACAGATGATAGTCTTACAATGTCTACAAAGCCTCTACTGGAATCCATGACTGTACCACTATGAAAATACGTATAGCAAAGACTCGGCAAAGCCCCGAATCAACCTGGAGCTCACCAACAACCGTTGAGTATCTACTAGTTGAGTACATGTACCTGCAACATGAAATGAAGCATCCCCAATAAGGGACGTCAGTACGAAAGAATGTACTGAATATGTAAGGCATAATACAACCTTATGTAAAATGAGAGCTCAAGTAAAACCAAATACCAATAGATAAAGATTAGAGACCACCTCTGCTTATACTTGTGGGATCGTGTATGTTACATTCTTTTCTTTACTTTTCTGTACATTATAATATTTATAAGACATGATACAAACGACTAGCTGATCAGTGGTAGAAAAGGATGACTCATGCTAGGCATTTAAACCCCTGTGATGTTGTCCTCATAATTCCACAAATTGGGATCGGCCCATGCTAGGCTTTCACTCTTGAGCTGTCACCCTTCTATACTAATTGGGATTGCCCCATGCTAGGCTTTCGCCCCTAAGCTGCCACCCTTTCTATACCAATTGGGATCGACCTATGCTAGGAATTTGCCCCTGGGCTGGTCAATAAGTCAAAGTAGGTGATGCACCTGCTTGGTCCTTTGGCTGGTCAATAAGTCAAAGTAGGTGAAGCACCTACTTGGTCCTTTGGCTGGTCAATATGTCAAAGTAGGTGATGCACTTACTTGTCACCTACTAGCTTAGTTAAGTCAAGCAAGCACCTCAATATTTTAATTCATTTCTAAACCCTAATACATTTAACTTAACTTAAAACTTATATACACTATGTCACTTTAAATTTTAGACTCAAATACCATCTTATGATCTCAAGTTTAAATACTTCCATCGACATCAACTTAATCGGGTAACATCAAAATCTACAGACAGTTCACTTTAAACCTATTCTATTGTCACTAGTCGCATAGGAAATTGAGTCCATAACTATACCACAAGGCAATTTATAAGCATCATATAAATAGAACTAATACACGTAGAATACGGGGTGTTACAGGTAGGCACCATCAAATATAAGAACTAGGCATCCAACCAAGATCAGGCTAAACCTATGATATTTTTGCGCCACCATCTTGACGAGGGGTTGAAAAATGCAATACCTCACTATTAAAGACCTCTGATACTGTGGAATAATTTGAAAGATAGATATGACCACCTGAAGTTGGTCATTCTTCCACAGGCACGTCATGATTGATTTAATTTGAGGTTACTAGACTTTAAAAGTATAACTGAATATAATTCTTCCATGTATAGAATTATATCACAGTTAAATTTATGCGAAGAAGATGTCACTAAACATGCTAAACTTGAGAAAACATACTCCATATTTCCTGCCTCGAGTATGCTCCTGCTGCAGCAATATCGAGAAATGGGTTTTAAAAAACATTCTGAATAACTTTCGTATCTTCTTATTGTTGAACAACATAACGACCTTTTAATGAAAAATCATGAAAGTCGGTCTGTTGGTTCTATGCCACTCCCTGAAGTGAATCAGGCAAATTATCACCAACGAGAAAGAGGTCGTGGCCGTGGCCGTGGCTCCGATCGTGGTCGTGGTCGTAAAATAAATTATAATCGTGATGGTCGTCTTGCACCAAAAAATGACCAGCAATATAAAAGGAAGGGTGAAAAATAAGAAGTGATGCAAAAGAAAAATTCAGAAAGTGTATGTCATAGATGTGGAGGAATGGGGCACTGATCAAGTACATGTCGATCATCTAAGCACCTCGTTCAGCTCTATCAGGCGTCCTTAAAAAAAGGTGATAATAATCCAGAAGCAAACTTTATCTATGAAGATAATGTTGAGCCCATACATAAGATGGATAATAATGCAAAAGCAAATTTCATCTCTGGAGATAATGTTGAGCCTATGCATCTGGATGTAGCCGATTTCTTTATATTCCCTGAAGGAACAACGATCAGTGACGAACCCGCAATAATCTAGATAATTTCCTTTTCTGTTTGTTTAGTTGATATGTTTATGTTTTTTCAATCCTTGTAAATATAATAGCCCTGTTTAATAGTAATATTTTACTTTGTTTATATCTATTTTTGAAGAAAATATGGATATGCCCCAAACATCGTTTGGATCAATAGCCAATCATGCAGATATTTGTGTAGTTGACAGTGGAACAACACATATCATATTTAAATATGAGAAATATTTTTCTTACTTGCTTAAAAGAAAAGCAAATGTTACTACAATTTCTGGTAATTCGAAATTGATTGAAAGCTCCAGAAGAGCTACTATATTTCTGCTTAAGGGGACAAAACTTGTTATAGAAGATGCATTGTTCTCTTCTAAATCCCCAAGAAACTTGTTAAGTTTCAAATATATCCGCCGAAATGGATATCATATTGAGACACTAAATGAAATAAATATTGAATACCTTGGTATAACCAAGAATGTCTGAAGCCAGAAATGTGTTTTGGAGAAATTACCGACCTTATCTCTTGGCTTATATTATGAAGAAATTAGTATAATCGAAGCACATTTGATCATAAACTAGAAGTTTACTAATTTAAATGTGTTTATGTTATGGCATGACCGAATAGGTCATCCTGGAACAATAATGATGAGACGAATCATTGAAAATTCAAATAGACATCCATTAAAGAACCTGAAGATTTGTATGAGCGATGAGTTTTCATGTGAGGCTTGTTGTCAAGGCAAATTGATTACTAGGCCATCACCAATAAATGTTAACATTGAATCCCTTCAATTTTTAGAACGTATACATGGGGATATCTGTGGACCTATTCACCTATCTAGTGGTTTGTTTAGATATTTTATGGTCTTAATAGATGCATCTTCAAGATGGTCTCATGTGTGCCTCTTATCATTTCGCAACCTAGTGTTTGCAAAATTATTGGCACAAATGATACAATTAAGAGCGCAATTTCCAAATTATCCCATTAAGGCAATTCACCTTGATAATGCTGGAGAATTCATATCCCAAGCTTTTGATGATTATTGCTTATCAATATGGATAAAAGTTGAACATCATGTAGCTCATGTTCATACTCAAAATGGCCTTGCTGAGCCATTTATTAAGCGCTTACAATTGATAGCATAACCTCTACTTATGAAAACTAAGTTGTCCACTACTGTTTGGGGTCATGCTATCTTACATGCAACATCACTTGTTTGTCTCAGACCGACTCATTATAATAAATATTCTCCGTCACAATTGGTATTCAGTCATGAACCAAATACTGCTCATCTACAAATTTTTGGATGTGTTGTATATGTGCCAATAGCACCACCTCAACGCACTAAGATGGCCCCCAAAGAAGGTTAGGCTTATATGTTGGGTTTGATTCTTTCTCCATAATTCGCTACCTTGAGCCATTAACGGGAGATTTATTCAGTGCAAGATTTATAGATTGTCGATTTGATAAAATAACTTTTCCACAATTAGGGAAAGAGAAAAAAGAACTTAAAAGTGAAATTGCATGAAAAGTTTCATTATTATCTCATTTTGATCCACGTTCCCCTATGTGTGAATAAGAGGTCCAGAAGATCATCCATTTGCAAAACATATGAAATCAAATGCCAGACGCATTTACTGATTTGAAAAGGATAACAAAGTCACATATTCCTGCAGTGAATGTGCCTATCCGGATTGATGTCCCAAAAGGACCATCTACAAGTGTCATGGCTTCTGAATCACAAAAACGCCTGGAGCGTGGTAGACCATTGGATTCAAAAGATAAGAATCCTAGAAAAAGAAGCACGAAAAATAATAAAGATGACACTAGAAAAGAATTTCATGAAGAAGTTTAAGATCTGATTAATCCTGATATTCTTAAAGAAATCAATGAACTCGAGACTCAAGTGAATGAAGAACTTTCAATAAGTTCTACGAGTGATGAAATAAGTTTAGATCAATCGAAAATTATAGTGGATAATGTTTTCACATATAATGTTGCACTTAACATTATGCAAGACAATGAGGATCTTGAACCTCTATCTGTCGAAGAATGTCGACGAAGATGTGATTGGTCAAAATGGCTAGAGGCAATTCAATCAGAATTAGACTCACTTGCTAAACGTGAGGTTTTTGGACATGTAGTCCAAACTCTAAATGGTGTAAAATCGGCTGGTTATAAATGGATTTTTGTGCAAAAACTAAATGAGAGAAATGAAATTGTAATATACAAGGCACGCCTTGTTGCACAAGGATTCTCTCAACGACTTGGTGTCGACTATGAAGAAACATATTCACCAGTTATGGATGCAATAACTTTTCGATATCTCATCGATTTAGCTGTACATGAAAACTTTGAAATACATCTGATGGATGTGGTTACAACTTATCTTTACGGTTCACTTGATAATGAAAATTTCAGAAGGACTTAAAATGCCTGAAGCATATAGTTCAAAATCTCAAGAAATGTGTCTAATCAGATTACAAAAGTCATTATACAGCTTAGAATAATCAGGGCGCATGTGGTATAATCGTCTCAGTGAGTACTTGATAAAACAAGATTATATAAACGAGGCCATTTGTCCTTGTATTTTTATTAAGAAAACAACATTAGGGTTTATTATTCTTGTTGTTTAAGTTGATGACATTAATCTCGTCGAAACTCCAGAAGAGGTCCAAAAGGCAATTGAATATCTAAAGAAAGAATTTAAGATGAAAGACCTTGGAAAGACAAAACTGTCTTGGTCTACAAATAGAACATTTAGCAGACGAGGTCTTCATCCATCAATCTGCCTATACTGAGAAAATGTTGAAACGATTTTACATGGACAAAGCACATCCATTAAGTACTCCAATGGTTGTTCGATCACTTGAAGTGAGTAAAGATCCATTTCGACCTCAAAAAGAGAATGAGGAACCTCTTAGTCCTGAAGTACCTTATCTTAGTGCAATTAGCACACTTATGTATCTTGCTAATGCTACGAGACCTGACATAGCATTTTCTGTTAATTTATTAGCAAGATATAGTTCTTCCCCTACACGAAGACATTGAAATGAAGTTAAACATATATTGCGATTTCTAAAAGGGACTAATGATATGGGTATGTTTTATACTAACAAAGATAATACAGATCTTTTTGGTCATGCAGATGCAGGTTATTTATCTGACCCACATAAAGCTCGATCTCAAACTGGATATTTGTTCACATACGGAGGTACTGCTATATCATGGCGATCTACGAAGCAGTCTATTGTCGCTACTGATTGATAATAGCTATTAATGAAGCAAGTAAAGAATATGTATGGTTGAGATCAGTGACACATTTCATCAAAGAAAGATGTGGTTTGAAGTGTGATGTCAAGGTACCCACAGTGCTCTTTGAAGACAATGATGCATGCATATCTCGGTTAAGAGGATGCTTCATAAAACGAGATAGAACAAAGCACATTTCACCAAAATTATTCTTCACACATGATCTCCAGAAGAATGGTGATACTGCTGTACAACAAATCCGTTCAAGTGATAATCCAGCAGATTTATTCACCAAATCTTTACCAGCCTCAACTCTTGAGAAGATGGTACATATAATTGGAATGCGAAGACTTAACGATATAAATCATTGTCTTCATCAGGGGGAGTAGAATACGCGTTATACTCTTTTTTCCTTAGTCTAGGTTTTGTCCCATTGGATTTTCCTAGCAAGGTTTTTAATGAGGCAACAAGCAAATGCGTATTTAAATATATATGTACTCTTTTTTCCTTCCCCTAAAGTTTCTTTAGTTAGGCATAAACATCCAAGGGGGAGTGTTGTGAACGTGTGGATGCCACAATATGATATGTGGATAGTATGTGTATTGGAGTGTTGAAATTGTGAAAATTGTGCACATCTTGTGCAAAGTAGTAGATGGCTTGTGTCAGCCATTCAATGCCCAATTTACATTGCCTATAAAAGGGCTTGCTACTTCATTTGAAAAGATACGAATGAAGGAATAAAAATACAGTACATTCTCTCAATATTATCTTCCTTTAAGTTGTATTACCTTTAGTTCTTTTATAACAAAAAATAAGAAGTAGACAAATAAAAAACAAAAGAATTAAAATGGAACTAAATAACTCAAGTTATAAGAAAAGGGGTATTAATGTAAAGGGGTATTTGTGTGTAATTAATTTGCTTTTATAGGGCATGTGCTTACTTTTCCCAAAAAATTGTAAGCATATAAGACTATCACGATATAAGTTAAATTCGTTAATATTTATATATTAAAAAAATGTGATTTTCATTTTTCTTTTAGAGTAGAATGTAGTAAACTTGTCAAAGAAATTATAAGCATATATAAGAGCACTAAAGCAATATGAAACCAACAAAATTCAGTGCTTCTCATGCTGTACGTGGACAAAATAAAGAGGTAGTTATTATATATAAATTATTTTTTCTTCTTTAAAGAAGTAATAAGTATGTAAGACCATAAAGCAACATAAAACCAACAAAACTAAGTGGCTTTGCATATTTTGTGTGACAAAATAAAGACCTAGTTATTGCAATGGTCAATTCAGAAGTTTTGTTCTATATGAATGCATAATGTAGAATCTTTGGTATTGAATTATTACATTTTAAAAACGGAAAAGGACCCAAATACTCTTGAACTATTGGAAATGGTACAAAATTACCCTCCATTCACCTATTGGCTCCCAAATATCTCTGTCATACATCTATTGGCTTCAAAATACCCCTGTCATCCATCTTTGGGTCCAATATTGACACTTTTGTAACGGATTATCATTTAAATATTTTTTAAATACGTGGCGACCAGTTATTGGATACAATTTAATTATTTAAATTAATTTACAAACTCACTCATTATTAATTATGCATGACCCAAATTAACGACACCCAACCCAATTAATTAATTACACATGTCCCAAATTATATTTACCCCACCTATTAAAACAAATACACCCTTCATTGTCAACATTTCACTTCATCTTTCAATCTTCTCCCTAATATATTCGCCTAAAATCTCAAAAAAATAGTACTTAAATACACACATGTATCACCATAAGAAATCAACAAAACACCCATGATTTTTTATGGTGATACACGAGTGTATTTAGGTAGTGTTTTTTGAGATTGTAAGAGAATATATTGGGGAAGTAAGGTTGAAAGAGGAAGTGAAATGTTAGGAATGAAGTGTGTATTTGTTTTAATCGATGGGGTAAATGCAATTTGAGGCAGGTGTAGTTAATAAGGGTCGGGTATAATTAATTTGAGTTAAGTGTAGTCAATTTGGATAGGGTATAATGGATGAGGTTGTAAATTAATTTAAGTAATTAAATTGTAGTCAATAGATGGTCGCTAGGTATTTAAAAAAATTATTTAAATGATAATCCGCTATAAAAATGATCAATATTGGACCCAAAGGTGGTGGAAGGGTATTTGGCAGTCAATAGGATGATGTCAGGAGGTATTTGGGAGCCAATAGGTGGATGAAAGGTAGTTTTGTACCATTCTCAATAGTATGAGTACATATTTGTAGTACTTTTGTAAATTTTTATACGTAAATTTATGTTTTATATATATCGGCGTTCATGATACAATTTGAATCGATTTTTCATTGAAATCAAAATGAAATTAAGTTAATTGATTTTTTAATTATTAAATATCTAACCAAATCAAATTTGGTACACATTTATTAGTTTGTTTGTTGTCGATTTGATTCAATTTTATTTTAAAGAAATGTAATGATATTTTTTTCTTAAAATAATTAGACAAGAATTTTTCGTTCTTTTTCCAACTTGTAATCCGCTATTACCCTTTTATCGTGGTTAAAACAATTTTCTTCTTTTATGAAGAAAATGTCTTAAATCTATGAAAGCGAATATAATTTAGAAGAAATACATAAAATAAATCTAGGTAAATCTCATTGTTATATATTTGAATAAAGGGAAAATTGTATATAATAGCAAACTATTAATTTAAATTAAATGCTATAAATATAGTTTGATTTAATTGTACCCTATAGCAAACTATTGCTAATTTCGCCTCTCTCCCTGGTGGAATCTCGCTCGACTCTCTCGTTTTGGTGGTAGTCTCGCTCACCTCTCTCACTTTTATACAAACACAAATGTATAAAATGTGTTTGTGTTTGTATAAAGCGAGAGAAAATTGTATATATACATATATTTTCGTTCCCCTCTCTCCCCTCTCCCAGATCTCGCTTGCCACTCTCACTCGCCTCTCTCACTTTATACAAACACAAATGTATACATTGCGTTTGTGTTTGTATAAAGCGAGAGAAAAT
>JAJOOR010015629.1:0-18395 GCA_036250505.1 Solanum acaule | reverse complement strand
AAGGTAAAGGTAAATGGGTTATGTATGTTTATGAGGTATTGTGAAGCATATGACTTTGTATTGTTGGTTGTGACTTGTAAGGTGCCTATTATGTTGATGTTCATGAGATTTTATTAAAATGGCATGAAAGCATAACTTCCAAACAAATATCCTTTTTAGCATGTTTTGCATATTCTCATACTTAGTATGTGTGTTGTACTAACCCCTTTCTTTTATTTTACTACAAGTGTATGTTGTGGTAACTAGGAGGAGATTGTGCTTTGGAGTTGCTTGGATTGCTTCACTCTTCCAAGTCTTTGGTATGTCCTCAAGATTTGGGACTATGTTTAGAAGTTTCTTAGTCATTGTTATAGACACTTAAGTTTTATTTCATTTGTAAAGGGCCGTGTCCCTTAGTACGTTTTAAGTTCTTGTCTAAGATTGGCTAAAGAGACGTAGTAGTTCCGCTTGCGTATTGGTGTTTTCAAATGTTGATGACTCTTGAAGTCTTATGGTTTTATTGAATAAAAGTTTTAAATTCTTAGTGATTTTTATGATCTATGCGATGAATGAATGCTAAGGCTTGTATAAGACCTCCGAGAGGTCGATTACGCATGTAACGGCTAGGGGGTGCTCTCGGGTCCTTACAGTTGGTGAATTGTGATTCATGGCCTTGAAGGGCAAAGTATGAAGAATTGATGTGTAATCATGATGTTATGTATGTGCGTTGTAATTTTAATGAAAGTAATGTGATCATGTCTACAATGCAATTGTGTTATTATTGAAAGGTTATTCTCAATTATACTGTAACGACTCGCAAAATGATAGGTTGAACAAGAGCCTTATCGTGTAGGTTTGTGTGACTTTAGGTTGATGTCTAGGATGTTTAAGAACCTAAGTAGAGCAAGGTAGAAGCCTTGGGTGCAAGAAAGGGCCTAGACTACCAAGATAGAGTGAAAGAAGCCTTGTTCATGGAGGGACCTTTTGGCGATGGGGATGCTTGATTGCCCAAAGGGTTAGGTGAGTCGCCCTTGTGCCCTGGTGATCGCCTAGTGGGCTGTCCCTTGGGCCTAGATTCTGGAGCAAAGGGTGAGCTAATCCATAGCTTGACAACCAGGTTGGCGGATTGCCCATTGGCCCCTCCATCGCCTAGTGGACTACCCAATTTGAGAGCTCACTGGAAAAATTGGGCGAGCCAAGGGTGCACTTGGCGAGTCGCCTAGTGCCCTTGGCGAGCCTAAGGTTCCAAAGGGTGAGCTTTGACGGGCAAGGGGTAGATTTTTAAGTTTTGACTTTGTGGGTCCTTAGTTCTTTTCCAAAGTTGAGTCCTCATCATTCTATTCCTTTCCTAGCAACTATATAACCTTTTTAGACTTGAATTTTTTTCAATCAAGTCACTCCAAATAGAATTAAAAGAAGACCCACCTCATCTCAAATATTTCTCTCACTAGAAATCCTCCATTAGAGAAGAAGAAGAAGGGAGCCATTGAAGCTATGGTTTGGTGATTTCAAGGTGTTTCTTCCTCAAATTTCATGGGAAATCTATAGCAAGGTATGGTAGTCTTGATCGTTGTCTAACTTTTCATTCAAGGAGCCAATTTCAAGGTGATTTCAAGTTATGAAAAATCTAGTGTTTTACTCAATACCATGGGGTTCTTTCATCAAACGTTTTCAAATGGTTTCTAATGATAAATTATGATTGTATTAGTGTTTAATTGATGATTTATGATGAAAATACTCTATGAACCCATGATTTCCCCCAATTCCTAAATTGTGCCTTATGAAGTGGGTTTGATGATTATGGAAGCTTATGAATGTATTATGTCTAAGTTTCTTTGGGGTATTGAATTGTATCATTATCTATGCCTTAATTATTGTAAATTGATAATTTGTGATCATGGCTTGAAAGGGCAAGTTATGACCTAATTGTATGTTGAACTAGAATTGTGTTAGAGATGTTGATCCAGTTGAAATGAGGAGATGTTTAATTAGTATGTATGAATCAAATGTGAAAGATATGCATGTGATTTCAATGATAGATTGATGATCATGTATACATTGTAATTTTGTTGTTGTTGATAGTTTATTCTCAATTGACACTCATGAATGATGATGATAGAATGTGAAGAGCTTCTCTTATGTATTGTTGTATCTAGAATTGGTAGGCTTACACATCCTTTTCTTATATAATGAATGTGTCTTGACTTGATGAATATAAATCAATAGGCCTAAGGCATTCCTTTCATATATGATCTAATGTAAAGAAGACTCTAGAATCGATAGGCTAATGGCATTCCTTTCTTAATGAGTCAATGTACCATGAATGGATAGGCTTATTGCATTCCTTTCATGAGTATAAGAATGTAATGAGGAACCATGAATCGATAGGCTTATGGCATTTCTTTCATGAGGACTCTAGAGCTATCCTTGAATTTACCTTGGATCGATAGGCTTATATCATTCCTTCCTTGTGTAATGGCATTCCTCTCTAGTACACTAATGTAATGTGAATGAAATAATCTATGGGAATGTAGGCTAAGCACCGAGTGGATATGGTTAGATGGAAACTCTCCCAATGTTAGTCTAGGGTTCCAATGAACATCTTCCTATCCCATAACTATGTGCCCAAATAGGATATTAGCCAGTGGATTCTATCCAAAGCTAATGTTACCGGTCTACCTTAGGCAAGTAGATCACTTATTTACGGTGTGGGGCCATATCCAGATTCCTTGATCTAGCTCTCATCGTCTATGTCGGTTAAACGCTTATTCCCATCATGTGAGATGTGCATTATTGTTTCTTGAGTAGTCCTACAAAGTGTGGGTAGTAGTATGGGATGCTATCCATACATTGCACGAGTAGGCTTTGAGAGGGTCATAGTGAGTTCTCTAAGTCTTAATGACTAATGTATGAAAGTCCTCTAAATGAAGCTATTGAAGTATGCTGAATCTTATATGCTTAAATGTAAAGATGCATGCTATACTTTGTTGGTATTATGAGTTACTTTCTTGTCATGACTTATTGTATATGAATGTGCCTTGGCTATGATGACTTCAAAGGAGTACTTAGTGTGAGTAGTATTATGGAATGCTACTTGCATATTGCACAAGTATGACTTAGAGTAGTCTTAGATGTTGGTAATGTGATGATGTGACTCATGTAATGTTTATGTCTCTTATATGCTTTATTGTGTAAAGAGGGAAAGGATGAATGGTAAGTTCACTTTTGGTGACCTTAAGGTGGTACCTTAGTTTGGGTGGTGGTATGGGACGCTATCCATACATTGCACAAGGTATAGCTTGAGGGTTACTTGAGGTGAAGGTTTAATATGAAGGTGAAGGTTTATGTGTTGAATTATGTTTTATATGTGAAGGATATGATTTGAATTATAGTTGTGACTTATATTATGCCTCTTTTATCAATGTTCATGAAGTTTTACCAAAATGACATAAAAGCATGACTTTTAAAAAAATGTCCTTTTTAAGCATGATTTTGCATGGCTATAATACTTAGTACTTAATTGTTCTAACCCATACTTTCTTCATGTTTTTACTACAAGTGTAGGTTCCGGCAAGTGATTGTATTCTCTCTAGTGAAGCTTGGATTAGAGTTCTTCCAAGATGTCTTTGGTATGTCCTCATAGGTCGAGGATAAGGACTTTTATTGTTTCTAGTTCTTTCATGTAACATTCAATGTTAGTCTTTTCTATTTAAAAGGGCCGTGACCCTATCTTGTTAAAGTTTTGTCTAAGATGGCCATTTGAGACTTTAGTATTCCGCTTCTTTATAAATGAGTTTTGATTGTTGGATTTAATTAAGTTATATATTCCGCACTATTTCCATATATCGAATGTTATGAATGCTAAGATGCTTGTATTAGACCCATTCGGGGTCGAGTACGTCGTGTTGCATCCGAGATATAGGCTCGGGACGTGACAAACTTGGTATCAGAGCACAAGATTTTTGGAAATGATTTTTATGGTTGATGTCTCACAGGCCACCTCTAGTAGAGTGTTGTTTATCGATTTGAGTTACGACACATCTATGAGCTAGAGGCTATAGGACGTTAGAAAGTTACACTTTTTCATTATTCTTGAAGTCGTGCCTTAGAGTTTAGCTCTATAAGTGTCCTTTTCCTAATCCTTCTCTTGTGTTTATAGGATATGAATACTAGAAGGACGCCCGCAAGGAGAGTGGAAGAGGAGAATGTGAATGAGGGAGTTCCTCCCCATGGTCCTCAAGGTGACCAAGTCCCTCAAGAGAATAAAGTTCTGGTGGATCCCCCGGCCATGATAATAAAGAGATTAGGTCGGCTTTTTTTAACCCTAGCTCAAGCCATGACGGTTCAAGTTAACCGAGATGTGGGGCCTAGGGTGAATGCTAATGAGAGTACCATGGCCTCAAGGTTGAGATACTTTGTGAGGATGAATCCTCTGATATTTCTTTGTTCTAGAGTGGGAGAGGATCCCCAAGAATTTTTGAATGAGGTATATAAGATAGTCAATTCTATTGGGGTATCTTCTAGGGAGAAAGCAGAGTTGGCTTCCTATCAATTGAAAGAGTTTGCCCAAGTGTGGTTCACTAAATGGAAAAGAAATAGGCCTTTGGAAGTGGGTCCTATAGGATCGGAGGAGTTTAAGGGAGCATTCCTTGGTAGGTACTTTCCCCGTGATAAGAGGGAGTGTAAGGTTGAGGAGTTTATCAATCTTAAGCAAGGTAGCATGAGTGTGGAAGAGTACTCCTTGAAATTTACTCTCTTGTCTAAGTATTCTCCATCCTTGGTGTGTAACCCTAGGGATGAGATGAGTAGGTATGTGACGGGTATATCCGACCTAATTGAGGAATAGTGTCGTACGACGATTCTCCATAATGATATGGATATTTCTAGTCTTATGGTGTATGCTTAATCTATTAAGGAGTCCAAACTTAAGAGGAATAGTAGGGAGTTGAAGAGGGGTAGGTCCGATGAGCAAGGTCAACCTAGGTTCAAGAAGAGAGCTCCAAACCAAGACACTTCTAGTGCTCCTAAGGCTAATGAGGAAAAAGGTGGTGGACCTCCATTTTCTTAACCTCTTTGCACCACTTGTGGGAAGAGGCATCATGGGAAGTGCCTAGCAGGTACTAGTGGATGCTATGTGTGTGGCAAAAGTGATCATCAAGTGAGAAATTGTCCTACTCTTGTGGCTAGAGGAAGGGAGGCCAAACAAGCTTCTTATGTTGGCCCGGATCCTAATGCTCCAAAGAAGAACCGTTTCTATGCTCTTCAAGCTAACAAGGACAAAAGAGCTAATCCGGATGAAGGTACCGGTAAGTATATAGTTCCTTTTGTTGTGATGAGGTCCTTATGTTGTGTTCATGTTGGCCTTAGTTGGGTTTTCTCCTAAGTAGGAGATAGTATGTTAAAAGTAAGGTTGTGGAGAGTTCCGATATCCTTATCTTTTGCCTTCTATTCCTATTCAAGCTTGAGACCAAGAGTTCCTTGTAGCTTGATTCATATTTTGGAGTCATGTGTGATTATGAGTTTCCATGGTCTCCTTATGTAACGACTAACAAAATGATAGGTTGAACTAGAGCCTCATCTTGTGGGTTAGTGTGACTTTAGGTTGATGTCCAGGCTGTTTTAGAACCTAAATAGAGCAAGGTAGAAGCCTAGGGTGCAATCAAGGGCCTAGACTAGCAATATAGAGTGAAAGAAACCTTGCTCATGGAGGGACCTTTTGGCGATGGGGATGCTTGATCGCCCAAAGGGTTGGGTGAGTCTCCCTTGTGCCCTGGTGATCACCTAGTGGGCTGTCCCTTGAGCCTAGGTTCTGGAGCAAATGGCGAGCTAAGCCATAGATCACCAACCAGGTTGGCGGATCGCCGATTGGCCCCTCCATCACCTAGTTGACTGCCCAATTTGAGAGCTCACGAGAAAATTGGGCGAGCCAAGGGTGCCCATGGTGAGTCGCCTAGTGCCCTTAGTGAGCCTAAGGTTCCAAAGGGCGAGCTTAGACGGGCAAGGGGTAGATTTTGAAGTTTAAACTTTGTGGGTCCTTAGTTATTTTCCAAAGTTTAGTCCTCATTATTCTATTCCTTTCCTAGCAACTATATAACCTTTTTAAACTTGAATTCTTTCAGTTAAGTCACTCCAAATAGAATTAAAAGAAGACCTACCTCATCTCAAATATCTCTCACTAGAAATCCTCCATTAGAGAAGAAGAAGAAGGGAGCCATTGAAGCTAGGGTTTGGTGATTTCAAGGTGTTTCTTCCTCAAATTTCGTGGGAAATCTATAGCAAGGTATGTTAGTCTTGATCCTTGTCTAACTTTTCATTCAAGGAGCCAATTTCAAGGTGATTTCAAGTTATGAAAAATCTAGGGTTTTACTCGATATCATGGGGTTCTTTCATCAAATGTTTTCAAATGGTTTCTAATGACATATTATGATTGTATTAGTGTTTAATTGATGATTTATGATGAAAATACTCTACGAGCCCATGATTTCCCCCAATTCCTAAATTGTGCCTTATGAAGTGGGTTTGATGATTATGGAAGCTTATGAATGTATTATGTCTAAATTGCTTTGGGTTATTGAATTGTATCATTATCTATGCCTTAATTATTGTAAATTGATAATTTGTGATCATGGCCTTGAAAGGGCAAGTTATGACCTAATTGTATGTTGAAGCAGAATTGTGTTAGAGATGTTGATCCACTTGAAAGGTGGAGGTGTTTAATTACTATGTATGAATCGGATGTGAAGGATATGCATGTGATTTCAATGATAGAATGATGATCATGTATACAATGTAATTGTGTTGTTGTTGATAGTATATTCTAAATTGACGCTCATGAATGATGATGATAAAATGTGAAGAGCTTCTCCTATGTATTGTTGTATCTAGAATTGGTAAGCTTGTGCATCATTTTCTTGTATAATGAATGTGTCTTGACTTGATGAATATGAATCGATAGGCATAAGGCATTCCTTTCATATATGATCTAATGTAAGGAAGACTCTAGAATCGATAGGATTATGGCATTCCTTTTATGAGTATAAGAATGTAATGAGGAACCATGAATCGATAGGCTTATGACATTCCTCTCACGAGGAGTCTAGAGCTATCCTTGAATGTACCTTGGATCGATAGGCTTATAGCATTCCTTCCTTGTGTAATGATGTAACTTGGGATGATAGGCCAATGGCATTCCTCCCTAGTTAACTAATGTAATGTGAATGAAATAATCTATGGGAATGTAGGCTAAGCACCGAGTGGATATGGTTAGATGGAAACTCTCCCAATGTTAGGCTAGGGTTCCAATGAACATCTTCCTATCCCATAACTATGTGCCCACATAGGATATTAGCCAATAGATTCTATCCAAAGCTAATGTTACCGGTCTACCTTAGGCAAGTAGATCACCCCTTTACGGTGTGGGGCCATATGATACTAGATTCCATGATCTAGCTCTTATGGTCTATGTCGGTTAAACGCTTATTCCCATCATGTGAGATGTGCATTATGGTTTCTTGAGGAATTCTATAAAGTGTGGGTAGTAGTATAGGATGCTATCCATACATTGCACAAGTAGAATTTGAGAGGGTCATAGTGAGTTCTCTAAGTCTTAATGACTAATGTATGAAAGTCCTCTAAATTAAGCTATTGAAGAATGTTGACTCTGATATGTTTAAATGTAAAGATGCATGCTATACTTGGACGGTATTATTAGTTACTTCCTTGTCATGACTTATTTTATATGAATGTGCCTTGTCTATGGTGACTTCAGAGGAGTACTTAGTGTGAGTAGTAGTATGAGATACTACTTTCACATTGCACAAGTATGACTTAGAGTTGTCTTAGATGTTGGTATTAATGTGATGATGTGACTCATGTTATGTTTATATCTCTTATATGCTTTATTGTGTAAAGAAGGAAATGATGAATGGTAAGTTTACTTTTGGTGACCTTAAGGTCGTACCTTAGTGTGGGTGGTGGTATGGGACGTTATCCATACATTGCACAAGGTATATCTTAAGGGTTACTTGAGGTGAAGGTTTAATATGAAGGTAAAGGTTTATGTGTTGAATTATGTTCAAATGTGAAGGATATGATTTGAATGATGGTTGTGACTTATATTATGCCTCTTTTATCAATGTTCATGAAGTTTTACCAAAATGGCATAAAAGCACGACTTTCAAACAAAATGTCCTTTTTAGGCATGTTTTTGCATGGCTATCATATTTAGTACTTAATTGTGCTAACCCATACTTTCTTCATGTTTTTACGACAAGTGTAGGTTTCGATAAGTTATTGTATTCTCTCTAGTGAAGCTTGGATTAGAGTTCTTCCAAGACGTCTTTGGTATGTCCTCATAGATCGAGGACAAAGACTTTTAATGTTTCTAGTTCTTTCATGTAATAGACAATATTAGTCTTTTCTATTGAAAAGGGCCGTGACCCTATCTTGTTAAAGTTTTGTCTAACATTGCCATGTGAGACTTTAGTATTCCGCTGCTTTTTGATTGTTGGATTTAGATAAGTTTTAAATTCTGCACTATTTCTATATATCAAATGTTATGAATTCTAAGAGGATTGTATTAGACCCCTTCGAGGTTGAGTACGCCATGTTGCATTCGAGGTCTAGACTCGGGTCGTGACATATACACTTATGAAGGATGATGATATATGTGAAAGATTTCTTCAATGTAATGCTACATCTTTAATTGGTAGGCTTAGGGCATCCTCTTCTTGTATAAATGAAGTAGTTTTGATTGATGTACCTTGAATTGGTAGGCTTAGGACATCCTCTTTTTGTGTAAATGAATGTGATCTTGATTGAAGTACCTTGAATTGGTAGGCTTAGGCATCCTCTTCTTGAGTAAATAATGTATCTTGACTTAATGAACATGAATCGGTAGACCTAATGGTGGTAGCCCTTTCATAAATGACTAATGAAGTATTATACGGCTTTGTCTTGAATCGGTAGACCTAATGTTGGTAGCCCTTTCATGAGGAGTCTATGAATGAATGTAATGATAAACCTAGAATTGGTAGACCTAATGGTGGTTGCCCTTTCATGTGTGAAATAATGAACCTTGAATCGGTAGACCTAATGGTGGTAGCCCTTTCTTGAGGATTCAATGAGCTATCCTCATAATGTACCTTGAATCGGTAGACCTAATGGTTGTGACCCTTTCTTGTGTAATGTAATTTGGGTCGCTAGACCTAATATTGGTAGCCCTCTCAAGTACAATAATGTTAATGTGAATGAACTACTTTATGGGAATGAAGGATAAGTACCGAGTAGATATGGTAAGATGGAAGCTCTCCCTACATTAGACCGGGTTTCAATGAACATATTTTGTATCCCATAACTATCTTCCCTCATAGGTTATTAGCTAGTGGATCCACCTAAGCTAAAATGTTACCGGTCCTACCTTAGGCAAGTAGACCAACCCTTTATGCTGTGGGATGGACACCAGAGTCCATGTAAAGCTCACATGGTCTATGTCGGTTAATGCTTATTCCCATCATGTGAGATACGTGCTATGGTTGCTTGAGATGTTTTATAAAGTGTGGGTGGTAGTATATGATGCCATCCATGCATTGCACTAGTAGGCTTTTAGAGGGTTATGGCGTGATTCTCCCATGTCTTAATGTCTAATAAATGAATGTGCTCTTAATGAAGCTAATGAGAATGTTGACTTAAATGCTTAATGTAATGAAGCATGCTTTATTTGGATTGTATTATGAGTTACTTTCCTTGTCATGACTTATGATATGTATTTGCTCCTTATGTATGAGTATTGACTAAATATGAGTATGAAAAATGGTAAATTCATCTAAGGTGCCCTCAAAGTGGTACTTAGTAGGTTACATTGCACAAGTATAGCTTAGGGTTACTTAAGGTTGAGCTTCTAATGTGATGTAATAACTTTTATGATGATTATACTTGTATCTTATGCCTTTTGCTAAAGTTTATGATGTTTTCTGAAAACTGGCATATAGCATGGTTTTCAACCAAAATGTCTTTTTTAAGCTTGGTTTTTGCATGGCTATCATACTCAGTGCATTTTGTGTGCTAACCCATATTTCTTCATTTCTACAAAGTGTAGGTTTCAAGACTTGATGTTCTATCCTTGGAAGATTGGTTTCTAAGGAGCAAGGAGTTGAATATTTGGTGAGTCCTCATAGTTTCGAGGACAAACCCACCATTTCCTTTATGTCTTTTATTTTATGTTTAAAGCTTTTTTGTGGGCTATGTCCTAAAGTTTTTATTCAAAGTTTTGTGAGGAATAGGTTTCATGCTCTCCAATCTAGGGAAGATCAAGAGTGATCTCCTCACGTCCCTTTCGGTATGTGCTTCTTTTATGTTTTAGAAAAAATTCTAGATTTCTTGTCTTCTATGACTTGTTATGATTGGACTTGATGTTGTCCTTGCTATGAATGATGTTTAGAAAAACATGTGTAGGTTTGCTCCCAAGTGGGAGATAGCGTGCCTACCTAACAAGGCTATTATGTGATTTTGTGTTGCTATGATTTTCTCTTATGTATGTGTACGAATGTGTGTAGACCTTGTTAGAATTGATCTAACTACATTGTGTTGCCTCATGTTGTAGCATCTTGAGTCAATGTGCATTTTAGGCTCCATGAATTTATGTTGAGCATGTTATGGCTAGGAGATGTTAGTTCCTCTCTCGATATGGGTCAATATGTCTCTTTCATGCATATTGTGTTGCAATGGGTATGTTTAGATTGGAATTGAAATTCCTTGGTTGGTTATTTGCATGTAGATGTAGTTCATGCATGACGGGCTGCTAGTCTTGAGTGGCTTCTCTTTAAAAATGTTTAGAAAGGTCATTTGAGCACGAATGTTCCCAAGTGAGAGATATTGTAACACCCCGGAAACTAGTAGACCAAACTAGAGCCTCAAACTAGGATTCTAAGGTATGATGTATGTCATTAGAGTCGTAGATTAGACTCTTTGTACTTCCAATAAGGCTCTTAGTAGTTAAACGTCAAGACATGTGTTAGACCCTTAGTTTAGAAGACTATCTATGGAATAGTATAGGGTTGCATGGGCCTAGGTTATCAAGGTAGAGTGAAAGAAAACTTGTTCTCCTAGGTGCCCAGTTGGCGATTGGGCAGCTTGATCGCCCAAGGCACTTAGCGATACGCCAAAGGGTACCTAAGGTCGCCTTGTGGACTGCCCCATTTGTCCTAGGTACTGGACCAAAGGGCGAGCAAAGTCCTAGCTCGCCAACCTACTTGACGAATCGCCCATTGGCACCCTAGATCGCCTAAGTGAACTGCCCCATTGTTTAGCTTGCTGGAACTTTGGGTGAGCCAAGGGTCCACTTGGCGAGTCCCCTAGTGCCCTTGCCGAGCCTAAGGGTCCAAAGGGCAAGCTTAGACGGGCAAGGGGAATATAATTAAGTTGTAACTTTGTGGGTTATTAGTTCTTTACCAAAGTTGACCCTACATTATTCTATTCCTTTCCTAGCAACTATATAAACCTATTATACCAAAGTTTACCTCATTTTAAGTCTTCCCCCTAGAATCAAAAGGAAACACACTTCATCCTTTCCTCTCAAATATTCCTCTCTCTAGAAAACCAAAGAAGAAGAAGAAGAAGAAGAAGAAGAAGAAGGAGAAAAGGAGAAGGAGGCTAGGTCGAAATCTTCCACTGAAGCAAGATTAGTAGGGCTTTGAATTAAGGTATGTTTAGCTTTTCATCTATGGGTTATTCCACCCATAGAGTCCCCTAGAATTTCCCCTAATTTGTGAAGAAGAACCCCAATCAAGCTAGGGTTACTTCCAATATATGGGTTTTAGGTGGGTATGATTCCAAGCGATTGGATATTCCTCATATATGATTAATTTAGTGTTGATTCATGATATTATGAAGGATTTATGTGAATTACTTGTTTAACCCTAGAATTGAAAGTATGTGGGTTTATGCTTTTGGATGAGAGATTGATGAATCTTGATAGATTTTCTTGAGAGGTTATCATGTATAGAACTTATCCAAGAATGGGAATATGAAATCATGAATTGAACTAGGTTTATGCATGTATGATAGAACATGAATTGAAATGCTTAGAATTGTGGAGTAAAGCTTAAATGTAGGGCTTGAAGTCATAATGTTGATCGCTAGGGCTTAATGAGTAAGTCTAATAGGATGAACTAGCTTGCATTGAATTGATTCAATATAGGTAGAGTTATGGTGGAAGGCCTTTCCCCACATGACCTACTTAGAATTATATGAATGATGTGAAGGGTTAATCACCTAAAATGAATCATGCTTGTTAGAATAGAATAGCTTGAGGTTGAGTCTTATGATTCCTTCATGGATAGTTAAACTATATAGCTTGGGATGGTAGGTCTCACGGTAGCTTGGGATTGAGGAATTAAGCTCTCCTAAGGTTAGCTTGAAATAGCATAGCAAGGATGCTTTTCATGGTAGCTTGCGTTAGTATATGCATGATAGCTTAGAATTGAGGATCTATACTCTCCAAAGGTTAGCTTGAAATAGCATTGCAAGGATGCTTTTCATGGTAGCTTGCGTTAGTATAGGCATGGTAGCCTAGTATTGAGGATCTATACTATCCTAAGGGTAGCTTGAACTAGGATTGCAAGGATGCATTTCATTGTAGCTTGATTTGGTTAGGCCAAGACCATTTCATGGTAGCTTACGACTGAGACATCATACTCTCCTAAGATAGCTTAGGGTTGAGAAGTCATACTCCCCTAAGAGTAGCTTGCATCCTATTGAATGGTTGCATGGTGGCTAGGTTGGTACTTGTATCCTTCCTTGGATAGCTTGGATAGCTTGGATTGCATGGTAAGGTGTTTTCGATGGTAATTAGGTTTAGCCTAGTATGTGCTAATCTTGATAGTCTAGAATGATAAATAGTAAGCATTGAGTAAGCTAGCTTAAATGAGTACTTAGTGTGAGTGGTAGTATGGGATGTCATTCATACATGGAACAAGTATGACTTGAAGATACTTATGAAGTGTCCACTTATATGATGTATGCCTAGCTTGGATTGTTGCCATAGTTGCCTTCCATGATATGATTGACTTAAGTTGATAGTCCTTGCCAATATGAAGTAGGTCTATGGTGACACCTAGAGATTGTAAACATAAATTGGGTGACTTCTAAGTTGATAGTCCTTGCCAATATGAAGTAGGTCTATGGTGACACCTAGAGATGGTAAACATAAATAGGGTGACTTCAAGTGTGCCTTGGGGTTACTTAGGAGTGTAGTGCTCTTATGACATGAAAACCTAAGTCTTGACTTTGAAGGTGGACTATACCCAAGAATGACCAAAGCGAGGTACTTAGCTTGGATATTAGTATGGGCTGCTATCCTTGCCTTGCACAAGTATTCTTGGAGGTGGCTTGTGAAGTAGTTCACTTGTAGTATGAAAGATCAATGGTTGAAGAATGTATTTATGAAGGTCAACTTAAGGCTATGCTATAAGTATGTTTTAGCTTTTATGTTCATATACATTTTATTATGTTGACTTTGATGTTATGATACTTTATTGGAGTTTATGTTATGAATATGTTATTACCTCTTATGATTATGACTTATGATCGACTAACCATTTTGAGATGATTTATGATGGTATGTTAGCTTTCATACTTGGTACATTTTGTACTAACTCATATTGCCTACATTCTAATCAAATGTAGGGTGTTGGGAGATTGAGTTGCTTGGAGGCTAGGTTTCTAAGTGCAAGAGGATTGAAGATTGGTGAGTCCTCATAGCTTCGAGGACAAACCCCTTATGTTTCTTTTATGTCTTTTCTTATGTTTTAGACTTTATGTGGGTTGCGTCCCAAGACTTTTATTCATGTTATTCTTAGATGGTTTGAGACAAAGATGTTAGACAAGACTTCCGCTTTTATGAAATGTTTCTATATTATGTTTTAAAGAAAATTTTAAATTTCCCTACTTTTCTATGATCTTATGTTATGATGATGCTAAGGGCTTGTATGAGACCTCTTCGAAGTCGAGTACGCCGTGTGACGTCTAGGGGGTATCTCTGGGTCGTGACAAACTTGGTATCAGAGCAATAAGTTTAGAATGGTTCTAGGATTGTCTCAAACCACGTCTAAGTATAGTCTTATTCATGGGTGTGAGTCGCGACACATTTATGAGTAGGAGGCTATTGGATGCTTATCTAAAATCTCACTTCTTCATTCTCCAAGTCTTGCCATAGATCTATAAGCTCTCTGTCTTATCCATATCGATGGTCTGTAGGATGTGACTATTAGAAGGGTTTATGCTACAAGGAGTGAGGGAGAAAGGTTGGTTGAGAAGTCAATTATGACTATGCGAATTGATAGAGTTTAGATGATAGATTGTGATGTTGTCTTTTGTATGAATGGGCTGCTTGATGGTTATGTGGGTTGTTGGTAGAAGGTCATGATGAGTTTTGAGGTATGTTGATAGATTGGTGGAATAGGATGGTTAAGTAATGCCTAGATGGGTTTAGTGAAGCCTAAAAGAGTTTGAATAGGCTTGCTGCCAAGGGGGAGATGTTGTGCTTAGATCGCAAGGTTGTTGAGTATCCTTGTTGTTCATGAATTACGGTTGCTTTAGTTATGGTGAGAGTGGCCACATGATGAAAGATTGCCCAAAGGCAAAGGCTACTATAAGAGAGGGTAAGCAGGTTGCCTCTAGTGGTGGGGATGATGAGCCTCCAAAGAGGAATAGGTTTCATGTTCTCCAATCTAGGGAAGATCAAAAGTGATCTCCTCATGTCCCTTCTGGTATGTGCTTCCTATATATTTTAGAAAAATTTCTAGATTTCATGTCTTTTATGTCTTGTTATGATTGGACTTGATGTTGTCCTTACTATGAATGATGTTTAGAAAAGCATGTGTAGGTTTGCTCCCAAGGGGGAGATAGCGTGTCTACCTAACAAGGCTATTATGTGACTTTGTGTTGCTATGATTTTCTCGTATGTTTTCTTATGAATGTGTGTAGGCCTTGTTAGAATTGATCTAATTGCATTGTGTTGCCTCATGTTATAGCATCTTGAGTCAATGTGCATTTTAGGCTCCATGAATTTATGTTAAGCATGTTATAGCTAGGTGTTGTTAGTTCCTCCTTGGAAATAAGTATATATGTCTCTTTCATGCATCTTGGGTTGCAATAGGTATGTTTAACTTGGAATTGAAGTTCCTTGGTTGGTTGTGTGCATGTAGATGTAGTGCATGCATGATGGGCTGCTAGTCTAGAGTCGATTATCTTTAAAAGTGTTTAGAAAGGTCATTCGAGGACGAATGTTCCCAAGGGGGGAGATATTTTAACTCCCCGGAAACTAGTAGACCAAACTAGAGCCTCAAGCTAGGATTCTAAGGTATGATGTATGTGATTATAGTCGTCGATTAGACTTTCCGTACTTTGAATGAGGGGCTTAGTAGTTAAACGTCAAGACATGTGTTAGATGCTTATTTTAGAAGAATATCTATGGAATAGTATAGGGTTGTATCGGCCTAAGATATCAAGGTAGAGTGAAAGAGAACTTGTTCTTCTAGGTGCCTAGTTGGCGATTGGGCAGCTTGATCGCCAAAGAGCATCTAATGTCGCCTTGTGGACTGCCCCATTTGGCATAGGTACTGGATCAAAGGGCGAGTTAAGTCCAAGCTCGCCAACCTAGTCGGCGAATCGCCCATTGGCACCCTGGATCGCCTAACTGAACTATGCCATTTTTGGGCTTGCTGGAAGTTTGGGCGAGCCAAGGGTCCACTTGGCGAGCCTAAGGGTTCAACGGGTGAGCCTAAAGGTCCAAAGGGTGCGCTTAGATGGCAAGGGGCAGATTTTTAAGTTGTAACTTTGTGGGTCATTAGTTCTTTACCAAAGTTGACCCTACATTATTCTGTTCCTTTTCTAGAAACTGTATAAACCTATTATACCTAAGTTTACCTCATTTTAAGTCTTTCCCCTAGAATCAAAAGGAAACCCACTTCATCCTCTCCTCTCTAATATTCCTCTCTCTAGAAAACCTATGAAGAAGAAGAAGAAGAAGAAGGAGAAAAGGAGAAGGAGGCTAGGTCAAAATCTTCCATTGAAGCAAGATTAGTAGGGCTTTGAATTAAGGTATGTTTAGCTTTTCATCTATGGGTTATTCCACCTATAGAGTCCCCTAGAATTTCCCCTAATTTGTGAAGAAGAACCCCAATCAAGCTAGGGTTACTTCCAATATATGGGTTTTAGGTGGGTATGATTCCAAGCGATTGGATATTACTCATATATGATTAATTTAGTGTTGATTCATGATATTATGAAGGATTTATGTGAATTCCTTGTTTAACCCTAGAATTGAAAGTATGTGGGTTTATGCTTTTGGATGAGAGATTGATGATTCTTGATAGATTTTCTTGAGTTGTTATCATGTATAGAACTTTTCCAAGAATGGGAATATGAAATCATGAATTGATCTAGGCTTATGCATGTATGATAGAACATGAATTGAAATGCTTAGAATTGGGAATTTATGTTGAATTATTCTTAGAATTACCTATGACTAAGGCTTGTGACTAGTATGTTGATTGTGGAGTAAAGTTTTAATGTAGGGCTTGAAGTCATAATGTTGATCGCTAGGGCTTAATGAGTAAGTCTAATAGGATGAACTAGCTTGCGTTGAATTGATTTAATATAGGTAGAGTTATGGTGGAAGGCATTTACCCATATGACCTACTTAGAACTATATGAATGCTTAGGTAGAATGTGAAGGTTTAATCACCTAAAATGAATCATTCTTGTTAGAATAGAATAGCTTGAGGTTGATTCTTATGATTCCTTCATGGATAGTTAAACTATGTAGGTTGGGATGGTAGGTCTCATGGTAGCTTGGGATTGAAGAATTAAGGTCTCCTAAGGTTAGCTTGAAATAGCATTGCAAGGATCCTTTTCATGGTAGCTTGCGTTAGTATAGGCATGGTAGCTTACGATTGAGGATCTATACTCTCCTAAGGTTAGCTTGAAATAGCATTGCAAGGATGTTTTTCATAGTAGCTTGCGTTAGTATAGGCATGGTAGCCTAGGACTGAGGATCTATACTCTCCTAAGGTTAGATTGAAATAGCATTGCAAGGATGATTTTCACGGTAGTTTGCGTTAGTATAGGCATGGTAGCCTATGATTGAGGATCTATAATCTCCAAAGGGTAGCTTGAACTAGCATTGCAAGGATGCATTTTGTGGTAGCTTGATTTGGTTAGGCCTAGTCCATTTCATGGTAGCTCAGGATTGAGACATCATACTCTCCTAAGATAGCTTAGGGTTGAGAAGTCATACTCCCCTAAGAGTAGCTTGCATCCTATTGAATGGTTGTATGGTGGATAGGTTGGTACTTGTATCCTTCCTAGGATAGCTTGGATTGCATGGTAAGGTGTTTTCCATGGTAATTAGGTTTAGCCTATAATGTGCTATTCTTGATAGTCGAGAATGATAAATAGTAAGTATTGAGTAAGCTAACCTAAAGGAGTACTTAGTGTGAGTGGTAGTATGGGATGCCATTCATATATGGCACAAGTATGACTTGAAGCTACTTATGAAGTGTCCTCTTATGTGATGTATGCCTAGATTGGAATGTTGCTATAGTTGCGTTCCATAATATGATTGACTTAAGTTGATAGTTCTTGTCAATATGAATTAGGTCTATGGTGACACCTAGAGATGGTAAACATGAATAGGGTGACTTCAAGATATGCTTAGTGTGTGTGGTATTATGGGATGCTACATATGCATTGCACAAGTGTGCCTTGGGGTTACTTAGGAGTGTAGTGCTGTTATGACATGAAAACCTACGTCTTGACTATGAAGGTGGACTATGCCCAAGAATGACCAAAGAGAGTGACTTAGCTTGGATAGTAGTATGGGCTGCTATCCTTGCCTTGCACAAGTATTCTTGGAGGTGGCTTGTGAAGTAGTTCATTTGTAGTATGAAAGATTCATGGTTGAAGGATGTTGTCACGCCTCAAATCCCATTAAGACGGACAGGCACTCGATGCCCTAAAGGCCCGAGAGAACCCACATGTGACCTGTGCTTACTGTGCATGTAACTATGAAAGTTTTGTGACAAGTTCGCCAGGGACACAACGATATGAACCGACATAAGTAGACCCAAAACTTATATACAAGACTTGGCCTTTGAGGCCATAACTTGTTAAGATGCAACTGAACCATATACATAAGTCTACAAAGCCTCTAAAAGATAGAAACCCTTAGAGTAGGTCGGGACAGACCCCGCCTTACCCCTAGCTATGATACAATACCAAAATGATTCTACCAAGGGCTCAGTAAAGCTCCGAAGCAACCTGGAGCTCACCAAAAGTAGCTGAGTGTCGCATGCTCCTACTGAGGAGGTCTACTAGCGAGAGTACCTGTGCCTGCAGCATGAAATGCAGCGTCCCCC